>BHFT01015454.1:0-36946 GCA_004320025.1 Laticauda laticaudata
TTGATTGTCAATCAGTGTTGCTGCCTAAGTGGACAGTTTGATTTCACAGAAGTGTGATTGACTTGGAGTTACATTATATTTTTAAGTGTTCCCTTTATTTTTTTGAGCAGTGTATATATATGTCTTTGGGGTGTGTATGTGTGTGTGTGTAAAAAAGTGATACTTTGCAGTTTTCCTCTTATATAAGGGGAATACCCTGTTAATATTTCCTACATTTTGAGAATTAGTGTCACTTTGATATGTTCGTAAATAGCACATTTTTCAAAGAAATACTTATTTGTTTCTTGGATTCCTTGATGCTGTGATTGGTATGCAGATGCAATTATTGCTCTTGAGAAACAAGGGGAAGCAAAAGTATATGGGATAAAAAGGAAATCTGTTGGGAAACAGAAAGCTCCAAAATACAAAATAAAACCATGGAAAAGGAAAAGAGATTAGCAGATGGGAACTGAAGTATTGACAGCTAAGATTAGATAATCCAAAATATGATCATCTGACTACACAGGTGCCACAATTTGCAAGAGCAGCAGGGTTTGTGGCTGTCCACAGTAAGACACATGGAAAATTATGAAGCATAATATGTTGGGTTATAAAAGGATACTTTTTAGTAGCTGTATTATAGTTATTAGAAATGTTCATACCAGTGCTAGATTTAGTATAGATATTGCATCTGCAAGAATAATGAGGAAAATTGGGCAGGGAACATGAAACTGTTTAGTAGACATTTTTTTCTTGCAGCCTGGAAAAAAATGCTTTAAAATTGATTAAAAGATCTAATAGAATTTTACTCATTCATTTTGGAAGTACCAAGGATTAACTAGTCACATGACAGTTGGGAGCTCCTTTCACCTCCCCATGAATGTGCCCACCGAAGTGGTGCCTATCTACTTGTGGTTACACAGTTTCAAACTGTTAGGTCGTCAGGAGCTGGAGCTCATAGAATTTTACTGTTTCAGAAATAATTTAGAAAATACTCTTCCACCACCCCCTCCCCCCAAAATACAACTGCATAAACTTGTGGGCAGGTTGCTATACTTATACTGACTCACATTCTAAAATATTGTCACAAAAGTGTCTCGGCACTTAACTGCCCAAAAAAGAGCCAAATCCTAATATTCAAATAAATAAAATGTAATTCTAATAGCTTAAAAAGAAGAGAAAATGTGAATGCAAATCATAATAGAATAGGTTTCTACTCCTGGTTTTCTAAAATTTATAATTGCTCAATAGTAACTGCTCTTAGAAGAAATATATTTGATGATAAATTATGCTAAAAGTCATTGAAGGTGTATCGGTGTCCTAAGGAAATGTACCAGCACATAAATTGATGAAATAATGTAGTCACCAATTAGAGAGATTTATAAAACACATTTTAATTATTTATCCAACTCCTTATCTGATTAGTGTGGATATATGAAGTCTTGAACATTGACATTTAACTGTGTACTGGAACTCAAAAGTTGAGAGTCTCAGAGTTAGATAAGGTGAAGTTAGTAGAGCAGCATAGGAATCTTGGGAGAGAAGATAATAGATTCTCAAAAGATTGCCATTGATCAAATAGGTGACCACCAAGAACTGAATTATCTTTCTAAGCTTCCAGGTTTACTGTGCCTACTCTTTATGAATTTAACCTTTGGAGCTCTTTCAGTTGTCAATTTAAGATATAATTCTTCATTTTTTAAAAAACAAGATTGTTATATATGAATGTGTGTGTGTATAAGATAGATGCAACCTAACTGACAGCTGATAGTTTACTGTTTATGTAGCTGTTGCTTACTATTGAGTTATTGTTTACTATTAAGTAATTATTGTTTACTGTCTACAGGTATCAAAAAGTATGTTGTTGGCTTAATTATCAAGACCTCATCTGATCCATCGTGTGTTGAAGTGAGTAAAAGTTCCTTGGGGATAAGGAGATGGTCCTTTTAAATGAAATAGGATATGTCTTAATTTCTTTATTTTTCTCTCTTATCCTCTCCCTTCTCCCTCATTCAGAAAGAGAAAGTATACATTGGGAAATTGAACATGATTCTTGTTCAGGTGGGTTGAATTTCTGGTCTTTATATATTACTTAGGTTTGGAGTAATAATTGTTCACTATATTCACTTTTCATGTTTTGCAGATACTAAAACAAGAATGGCCGAAACATTGGCCAACATTCATCAGTGATATTGTTGGGGCCAGCAGAACAAGTGAAAGCCTTTGCCAGAACAACATGGTCATCTTGAAGCTATTGAGTGAAGAAGTTTTTGATTTTTCCAGTGGACAGATCACTCAAGTGAAAGCCAAACATTTAAAGGACAGGCAAGTGATTGATATAAGGAGAATACCAAAATTCTGAATTGTATGAAAAACAAATCAAATTCTACACCTAATGTCAAGAGGCTTGAACATAAGAAAGTGGTATCAGTTAAGATACATTTTGTTGAATTCTGTTCTTGATACCAAGAAGCCATTATTTCCATTTCCTGTGACATAGAAGATATGTCTAAAGGTAGTTTGTCCACCTGTTACTTTCCTATGCCAAAGAAGATACATGCCCAGGCAACTGCATAGTAGCTGTTATGCCTCACTTTAAAAAAAATGAGGGGAGCCTTGCTCTAATTTGCTCTGAACTTCCCTACTTCAGCAGTCATTCTGCATCTTTGGTGAAGGTGCAGAATTTTCTTTGGTGATTTTGCCAGTTTTATCTATACCTTTTCCTTTTTGGGGAGAAAGGGGCTAGTAAACTTTTTTAGATTAACAGTTGGACATTTCCAGTTTCATATGGATACACATAGATTATTGAAATGACTTCTAATCACTATCTTTGTTTTGAATATATTTAAAAATATTTTATAATTTTGTAATTTAACACTGTATTATTTTAAAGTTGTGCTGTAGAAGTTGAGCTTTGATTTTAAAAAGTAGCTTAAATGTTTATTACATCATTTAATTTGTATTTAGTATTTGTATTGGCAATAATATGGCATGATAATACAAACAGAGAATTCCTGCTGAAGGGCTCCTCATATCACGAGTGCAGTGGGAGTGGACAAGATAGCAGGAGTTCTCTATTTCGACTCCCCTTCTTAGTAACAACTTTCCCATCCAGGATGTGGGCGATTCCCATTCATGAGCTCCTGGATGCTTACAAAGACTATTCCAAAGAGCCTTTGGGGGATTGATGAATGTTATCATTATATATTGTTAAAATTAAAATATTGCCATGTCCCCATACATTAAAAAGATATTGTACATGGGGTGTTCTTCTTATAGCTTATATTTGGTGAAATGCTTTAATACGTCTATATTCCATCTTAGTCCTATATACTAAGCTGGTAAATGAAACTCTCTAATACTAAACCTGATTGTTTTCTCTTGCTATTAGCATGTGCAATGAATTCTCACAGATATTTCAACTATGTCAATTTGTGATGGTAAGTTTTATAATATAATTGTTGTTTATAAGATACCACTTCACAATATAGGTGGATTTGCTCACATATCATTTTATTAACAGGAGAACTCTCAAAATGCTCCTCTTGTTCATGCGACATTGGAAACTTTACTTCGATTTCTCAACTGGATTCCACTGGGATATATTTTTGAGACCAAACTGATCAGTACATTAATATACAAAGTGAGTACTTGCTATGTATAGATTTAATTTACTGAGAGCAAAAATTCGATCTTGGGTTTGCCTAGCAGCTTATGTTGTCTTTTTCTTCTTTTATAGTTTTTAAATGTCCCTATGTTCCGAAATGTTTCTTTGAAGTGCCTGACAGAAATTGCTGGTGTCAGTGTGAGTCAGTATGAGGAACAATTTGTCACACTCTTTACTTTAACCATGATGCAGTTAAAGCAGGTAAATTTCACATTCAACTGTCCGTCTTTTCTATTTGTCTGTTAAATAAGTAGCAGGTTTCCTTATATTAATCCTGGTCACATTGAGTAAGCGGATCTTGGCTTGTTTAAAAGCATTTTCCCCATAGAAGTCTTTTTTTTAATTTTGACCAAATGCAAAAGCTTTAATACACAATTGCACATTAATAACTAGACAAAATGTTTAGTGCATGATAATATATACGTTTTTAGATTAACAGCTGCTTTCTTGAAAGGAGATAATAATTAGCTTTCAGCTGGACTTTGATATAAGATTTGAGGTCCTTTGGCCCTAAAATGCTTCAGACTGTCCTAATTAAATTTGTATGCTGCTCAGAATAATTTCTTATGAATGAATGGCTATATAAATTTGATTAATAAAAATTTATAAGGGGTTAAGTTCTTATACCATTCAGAAAAGTCAGGACTGTGACATTCAAAATCTTATATGAATTTATTTTTCTATTCCACCTTCCATTTAGAACTATATGTTGACTTGAACTTTATTTACTTATTATTGTTATTACCATATAGATAGCTTATTAAATGCAGTTCCTGCTCACAATCTGCTGAAATTCTGTCATTGAAAAATCTTAACTCTGACTTATGTAGCATCTTGTCCACTTAGATGTTCTCTTGGTCTCAAAAATTGATGTAGCCATTCAGGAAATTTTACAGGGTGTCCCAGACTGCCTGCTTGGATAGAAGATACTCAAGAGCATTATGTCATTTCAGTTAAATAATCAGAAATGTATTTCTGTTGATGCACAGAGTTATTTTTTGATTGAGTTTGCTTGTGTGTCATTCATTCCCGAAGGCTTTTGGTAGCTAACTGACAGTTTATAAATATATAAAATAACGATCATGTTCATATAAAAATAATATAAATACCATGTGCCTGTGAACCCCAGCTGCAATTAGAATCCCCTTCTCCCATGCAAGTAGAAAAAGGATTTTATTAAAATCTAGCAGAATAGAGCCAATTGAATCTCTGACAGGAAGGGGTTCCAAAGAGCCGAGGGCTACTGAAGGTTGCTGATAGTCCAAAATTACCCAAAACAGTCAATTTAGCAAAAGCTTCTTGATCAGGGGGTTTATTATATCCTGATTAGAGATGACAGGAATACTGCTCATTTAAGGAGCATTGATTACTGACTAGATACAATCTTCTGCCAATTCATGGGAGGCCTTAATCAACTGTGAAGATCCCATCCACTGTCTTGGGACTCATTGACATAAAATAATTCTACTTATAAGACAAGATTCCAGTCATTTCTATAGGTGCTGTCCAGCTGGAATCCAGTTCCTCCTCATGTTTATGAGTGGTTTTGTCCACCAAATGCTACAATAATTTTTCAGTGTTTCTTCAAATGGTCTTGATGAATTTTCTTCTGTTGAAGATACTGTCACCTTAAAAAAACCAAAGAATAGCATTGAGCACTGCCATAACTATAGCAAAATGCTTTCTCTGCTGCTTGAATCACTTCTGTATATACACCAATGTAAGCTTATGCTTGCACAGACCAGACTCTAAAGATGGATTTTCTCCAGGGACATCCAATGCATTTCTGTTATTTGGTTTTCCTAAACTGATCAGTAACCAGTGAGCTGCAACAAGAGATACCTCTCCAGTACAATCCAGTCCAACGCCCAGGAGACCCCCTTTATTCCAGGAGATGGCCAGAATTTCAGTAGGACCCACCAAGTCCTTGAGAAAAGGCTTGAAAAGCCACAAGCTCCATAAGACAGCTGTAGCATACTGATTTAATAGGCATTGCTCTGCTGCGTGGGGGTGGGGGGTTTCACTACAGAATTCCATAGCATAGTGTGAGATTTCTCATATATCAGTGCCATGGTTGACAAAGCAGCCATGAATTCCAGAGCCACTCCAGATCTCCTGCTGAAGAAAGGTAGGTTCCCATTACTATATCTGGGAAAACTCTATCATCGTAACAATCAAGTTAAGCAAGCTCAGGAATAGATGGTACAGCAGCGACAACAATGCGGTACAGCAGCGACAGTAATGCATACAAGCAGCAAACTAAATTGGACTCTTGTAGATCAGCAATATTTATTCCAAATATCTTTTGTGTAGCACATCTTAAGTCTCAGATTATAACTTCCCCCTACCTGCTGCTTATCTAGGAAATACATCTATTGCAAATGTCAAAAATCAGGTGAGCAGATTTCCATCAGAGAAACATGTCATCCTCTTGTACTCAGGTTTCAGTAATAGAAGGTACAGTAAAAGGATTGATTAATTGCTCAGAATCAGCCTTGACACTATATCTCTGAATAGTATACTATCTTCAGCTGAAAATACATGTGGGGCTTGCAAGTGGACTGAAATTTAATTCCTCTCAGTTAAATTATTTATAGCTTCAATCCAAAGAAAAGTAAATCAGAGTATTTAAGCAAAACTTTGTTACAATAAATGTGGAAGTATTAGTTGTCATTTCTGAAGTGATATACTACCTTTCAAGTCTAGTCCTGTATATGGATGAGAACTTCCATGAGTTTCTCAGATGAAAGTTTTGTAAGAAGTATTTTATAACTCTAGGGCAGCCTTTCTTAATGGGTTCTATGGGAGGTTATAATTTGAAAAAATGCCTTTTTGACCTTTATATACTGTGCAATACTGGCGCTCAAATTTTAATGCTCTGATACTCTGTGGCAACCTGTTGTTTTGCTGTTGTAATAATTGTAAATCAGAAATGGATTATATATCCACGTTTTCTTTTTTTTTCAAATTTTATGTAAGAGTTTACTGAGATTAGAATTTTTTTTCAAAGATTCCTACAAGATAAAAAGGTTGAGAAAGTCTGCTCTGGGGAGTAAATACAATGTAATGTCTTTGTTTCTGTATGTTTTATGTCATACACAAAAATAAGATTATTGGCAGGATTTAACAGTTCAAGATTATAACTACATTTTACTTTCTTAGATGCTTCCTTTGAACACCAATATTCGACTAGCATATTCCAATGGAAAAGATGATGAACAGAATTTCATTCAGAATCTTAGCTTATTTCTCTGTACCTTTTTAAAAGAGCATGGTCAACTTATAGAAAAACGTTTAAATCTGAGAGAAACGTTAATGGAAGTAAGTTCCTTTTTATTTTTATTCACATCTATGTCAAATTTAAGACGTGGAGAACAAATACCAAGATTTGGTTTGATGATAAGATGTAAAATAGACCAGGTTGCTTATTTCTATTCCATTTTGGTTTATATCTCTATCTCATAAGTTTGATTAAAAGTATATTGAGAGCTGGAAGTCAACCATGATGGCAGTTCAACTGTGAGTAGGAAACCTGATAAATCAATGCCTCAAGTATTCTTCTGTCAACTTGGCAATTGTTCCAATCCAGATATTTATCTTCTACCCGATCAGTGCAGATGCTATAACTGCATAAGAAACTTTTTTTAATCTGTCTGTCACCTTTTTCTTTTTTTAAAACTATTTTTATCTCTGAGTGTTTCAGAGGTCATGGTAAAATAATACAGATTAACAGAGTTAAGATTTTTGATTGATGATTTGGAAGGGGGTGGGCTATCCTAAAGATGAAAACCATGCATTTAGCTTCATAGTATAAGAACTTAACAGTTTGTAGGAAAAGAGATTAACATTGCACAAAAGCCATTTTGCTTTCAAATTTTAAAGGCAAAATCTGGGACTCTACATTGGGAGTGATAGGAGCAATATGCAGCTAATGGTATTGATTATGCTTGCAGATGGCTTCTTGTGGGGCTCAGATACAGGAGACGTAACTCTCCTGATCATATCTCATTTATCTGGTTTTGATACTGTCAGTCAGTATCAATCCTGTTGGACCATCCCTGGGCATGGGAGGCACTGTGGTAACCTTATCTCCCAGGACAATTGTAATGATGTTGTAGAGATGAAAGTTAAGTCTTACTTTGTACAGTTCCTCAGGGCTTAGCATTTTCCCTGCTTTTATTTATAATCTCCACATGAGGCTTTAGATAAAATAATATTAATATGGGGCCATATATCAATATACAGATGTTACCGCTTGACATCTGGTGAATAGGTGATACTGTGGTGAATCTCCCATTTCCATCATGCATGTTTTCCCAAAAATAAACCCTAGCCTGATTTTTAAGCATGCACCTAATATAAGCCCAGGGATGGGATTCAAATTTCTTAACAACTGGTTCTGTGGGCATGGCTTAATTTGTGGGCATGGCTTGGTGGTCATGTGGGTCTGGCTGGCTGGCTGGGCATGGCTTTATGGTCACATGATGAGTTGGGCGTGGCTTGGTGATCACATGACTGGCTGGGCATGACCAACTCAATGTCACTCACTTCAATATGCCTCGCTTGGCCCCTCCCTTCCCAGGCGTTCCTTGTCACATCCAGCTTCAACTTATCTATGGTCCTGTAACAATGTTGTTCACCTTTTTTTGACTTTATTATCTATGTGCTATAGATGTATTTTCATGGACAATTGAAAGTAGGAAATGGCTCACATGCTTTGCCCAAGAGTGTGATACGCAACAGGCTTTTAAAGGGCTGCCAGAAAGAGTGGGGGGCAATGTATTTTCCAAAGAAGCAGAAGGCAAAACAAGAAGCGATGGATGGAAACTGAACAAAGAGAAGCAAACTAAGACTAAAGAGAAACTTCTTGATAGTGAGAACAATTAACCAGTGGAACTGGTTGTCTCCAGAGATTCTGGGTGCTCCAACACTGGAGGATTTTAAGAAAAGCCTGGACAGTCACTTGTCTGAAATGGCATGGGATTCCCCCAAAGATCCCTTCTAAGTATTATTCTGACACCTTTCACAGGACCTCCACTCAGATCCAAAATGTGGCTGTGATAGTTGATCAGAACTCTTCTGTTTTTTATATGCAGCAGCTTTAGCGTTTAGGACAGAGGTCTCCAAACTTGGCAGCTTTCAGACTTGTGGACTTCAACTCCCAGAATTCCTCAGCCAGCTCTGCTTAAAGTTGGCAAGTTTGGGGACCCCTGGTTTAGGATCAGAGCTAAGTTAGTTGCTTTTCTATTAATACATAATCTTTAAAAGGGTTCTCCTGCATGATCTAATTCAGAGGTCCCTTTCTGGCACCAGCGACTGGTTTCATGGAAGACAATTCTACCATAGGCCATGTGTGTGAGAGAGGGAGGGAGAGAAAAGGGAGAGGGGGAAAAGTATACAGTTTGGGAAAGAATCACAAACAGAAATGGTAAATTAAATAGTGGGTGGGCCATGTATGGAGTAAAATAAGTGTGGGATTGTTACTTAAAGCTTGCCACCAGATGATTTTGCTCCAGTCCAAGGGAAAATCAGAATAAACACACAGGGAAGGCTTCACTAGAAATGGCTTTATTTTTGCTCCTGGGAAAAATCAGACAAAAAAACTGGAAAAGCTTTCACAGGAAGAGGCTTTTTTTTTTCTGCTCTGGAAGAAAATTAGAAGACACAGAGAAATCTTCACTGGAAGAGGCTCTCTGATTTTGCTCCAGGGGAAACCTCCCTTTCAAAGACCTGGGGAAGGAGAAAGAGGGAATGACCACCGCCTGCACTTTTCAATGGTTCAGCACAGTGATTCCCTTCCAGATTAGGCCTGGGACATTCTGCATCTAGAAAGTAGAAACTAAGGTGAGGGATAAGGGACAATTCTAACCCACCCTTCCAACAAAACAAACTGAAGATCCAGCACGTTGAGGAAGTAAAGTACTAAGAAAACTATTCAAAAGAAAGAAGAAGTGGGAGGGGAGAGGGAGAGACAGAAAAAGAGAGAGACCAAACCAACTCAGCAGTCTTGGAAAAGGCGCAAATGAGAATGGTTCCGTGGGAGATACAGTGCTTAAGAGGGGAAAGATAGTTTCTTCCCTCCCCCATTCCAAGCCTTGTTGGAACAGGCTTGCAAAGCTGCATGAGAAAGAAAAGAGCATGAGCCTTGTTTCTGTGCCAAGAGGGAGAGAGGAGGAAAGTGAGGAAAAAGAGAAGGAAGAAGAAATAGCAGGTAGAAGAGACCTTAGGCATATACACATACACACACAAAAAAAACTTCTGTGCTGCTAGGCTGCAAAGAAAGTACAAACTGACTCTTTTTTTGCCATGCTTGTTTTTTTCAGCCCAAATCCTCTCATGGTGTTTTTCTCTCCATTGTCACTAGGGCTGGAAGGAGGGGGAGACCTTAGGCGCACACATGCACACACACTCACACACGTGCACAGGTTGGAGAGGTGAGCTGAGAGTCACGCAGAGGTCCGTCAGGCACAGAGGCAACAATGGGAAGGGGATAAAAATGGGAAGCCTCTGCACGCTTTAAAAAAAAAATGGAGCTTCCCTTCTTGTCCACCTTCCCCTCCGTTGCCTCCATGCTTAATGCCAAAGGACAGTTCTGCTTCTGCCCCCTCCCCCCTGCAATACTAGAAGCTGCACGCCACCCACCACCGTTTGCTTTCCGCTCCTCCCACTAGAGCCATTGCGACTTGTGATCTATGGATAATACTGCCCATCACACGCAGGCAGAAGCCCCCTGGGTCTCCTATGCCCCCTCTTTTCTTCCTCTCCTCCACACACAAGTAGTGATTTTGCTTTCCCATGCGGGGGTGGGATGGTCCCAGGGAAAGGCCAATGAGTGGGGCATGGAGGCACTGGCACCAGTCGCAGACAGACGAACAGCCAAGGCAAGATAAGGAGGTGGGCGGGGCCAGCCAGTGGCACGATTTGCTGTTTCTCCAAACTGCATAGAATCATTAGAACAGGTTCATCAGAACTAGTAGAATCCCACCCCTGTATAAGCCCTAGTGAAGGGAGTGGAAGTGGTCAGCACAGGTGGCAAATGCATGCTGGCTGATAGTGTCCAGCAGCAGTTTGCACAATGCATGTGAGTTGATTACCTGTCCAGCGGAGGAAGGGATGCGATTTGGACAGCCATGTGGGCTGCGGGAAAGCCAACAGGCAGGTAGCCACAGGGTGGCTTGTCTTCACGTGGTGGGAAAAGGCAATCCGAATGCGCTCCAGAGGCCACAGGAAAGCTGGGCATTGGTGGGCAGGTAGCCACAGGAGGCTCTTCATGTATCTCAACTTGCCTACAGTCCCTGCAGTGCATCAGTTTCTGCTTTCCAACCCACACATCTGCTGCCATTGCCAACACTGATAAAACCAAATTATTTTGGATTCAAGTACCTTATATTTCTGGAGATTCTCCATCTCTACTGATGGAAATGCACTTTCCTTTCCAAATTTTGTGCATACTTTGGGAGTACTCATGTTGCCTTTACTCAACAAGTAACTGAAACCACAGCTTGAAGAATGTTTGCATAGATGCATAATCAGGTCCTTCTCTAAGTCACTCATCTCTCACTTGGAGTACATGGCGTTCCACCTGGAAACAAGCGTAGTCCAAAATGCAGTGGCACAAATTTATTTAATGTATTCATATATAACATCCCACAATAGTTGTATGCAGAATCTCGACTCTGGTTATCTGCTGGTTTCTGATTGCAGTTCAAGATAATGATTATTATCTCTAAAACTGCATGACTTGGGCCTAGAAACTTGCAGGACTGCCATCCTCCAATTAAATGACATATTATGGGACCTCAGAGATGAAACTGCTTTGTTGCTGCCTCTGCACACTTATAATAGCATTCTTCACAACATTTGCATTGATCTTGCAGTAGATTGATTTGTAGACACTCTTCAAATATTGTCTTAATTTTGATTGAATTTTGAGTTGTTTTGTTTTCCCAATATGCTTCCATATTTCTTGTATTATTTTTCCCTTGTCTGTTTTAAATTGCATTCATTTTTCCGAAACACCATCACTCTGCTAAACAAATAATTCCCTCAACACTGTCCAACTATTTACAAAGTCTGCACTACTATTANTTGTTACCCATCCCCTTCCATTTGTGACTGTATGTCTGTAACTTTGTCGCTTGTATCCTTACAATCTATATTGACTGTTTCCTAGTATGATTTGATTGCTTATTGTACCCTATGACTATTATTAAGTATTGTACCTTATGATTCTTGGCGCATGTATCTTTTATGTATATTGAGAGCATTTACACTAAGACAAATTCCTTGTGTGTCCAATCACATTTGCCCAATAAAGAATTCTATTCTACTGTACATTACCTAGAGGTCCTTCTATGATTAGGCATCTTATAAGTAACATGGTTGAATGGATGAATGAAATTGCCTGCCCTGATTTATGAATTCTTTTACCTAAACATGTTCTGTGTTCTTTTTTTTTTTCTGTTATAGTGATCAGTGTGAATAAATTATTCACTCCTTTTTTGGATGAATGGATGTTTCTGAAAATGTAAATACAGGCAGATTAGAGCAGAAACAGCCTTTTCTATTCAGTTGCCTCATCTATGTTGATTTGCAACTTCATGCAATACCATATATACTCGCATATAAGCCGACTTTAGAACGCTTTTTTTTTTTTTCGTTTTTCAAAAAATTTGGAGGTCGGCTTATACGGGCGCATAAATATGGATTCTGACACAATGACATGACGATAATGAACAACACAAACTTCTCAGATCACGCAATATCGATATTCCATACAGCAATATATTACATCACACATTTCTTTTTACTCTGGTGCCTCCATTTTTGCTTTTTTTCTACCCACCGATATAACAACGGCTCTGATTGGTTAATCATTCATGTGACGCTTTTGTGTTTGCAAATGAAACTGAAAATGAAGACAGTGATGAAGTGGCAAGAAAATGAAAATAAAGATCAAGATGAAGAAATGTGGGATTGAAGATAATGTATTAAATATACATTGAGGACTGGAAACATCTTCTTGTGGGGAATCTGAGGGTGAGGGTGATGGTGAGGAATGAATTTGAAGGATTCTGAGACAACAGTTTTAATGTGTGAAAATAAATAAAAGTAAAAACAACAGTAATGGCTTTTTATTCTCATTTATGCTCTTCTGCAAGCTTTTTGTTTATTGTTTTTGTTGTTTATAATATGTTTCCCTACACAAATGCTTTGATAACACACCATGGTATTTGGGGTCGGCTTATATGCGAGTTTTTTGCAAAAATTCCTCATTTGGGGGCAGTTTTTTAAGGGTCGGCTTATATGCGAGATCAGCTTATATGCGAGTATATACAGTAACTCAAATGACAAAATGAAAAATATTAAATGCTGGAATTCTATGAGATTTTAATGTACTCAGTTTCAGCAATTTTTTAATTTTCTTTTTACAGAGGGTTGTAGGTACAATTTCAGAATAGTTTCATAACTTTCATTTTAGTAATACTTTAAAATAATCTTTAAGCAATTTCTAAACCTTTTATTAATTAAGCTCCAAAATAAATTTATATTAGGCTCTCCATTACATGTTGCTGGTATCTGAAGTAGAAGAAACTGAAATATTCAAGATTTGTCTGGAATATTGGAATCATCTGGCTGCTGAATTGTATAGGGAGAGTCCATTTTCAACATCAGCTTCTCCATTATTATCAGGAACTCAGCATTTTGATGTTCCTCCCAGGAGACAACTTTATTTGCCTGTGCTGTCTAAGGTATTTGTAATCTCCAGTTTATTTATACCTTCTATAAGTACGAAAGAGTTTACTGCAGTACCCTACTATGGCTTAGCCTTAGTAGCTATGAGTTCCTGGAGATACATGTCCAGGAACTGGAGCTATGTTATCTTGGACTCTGCATGGTGATTCACGACTTCACTTGGATGTTGTACACAATTTGGGGGTGCTTCTGAATTTCTAACTCCTACTTGAAGAGCTGGTAATCAGGGAAACTCTTTTTTACAGCTGTGCTAATTACATTTTTTCCTGAATTGGGAGGACCGCTCATGGTAATTCAGATTTTAGTCACTTCTCAATTGGATTATTGCAGCATACTCTGTATGGGGCTGTCCTTGAAAACCATACAAGTTTCAGTTGTTTCCGAATACAGTAGTGTAGATAGCTATGGGATTTCCGAATACAGTAGTGTAGATAGCTATGGGATTTCATCATCACACATATGTAACCTTTTTACTCTGCAAGTTGCTCTGCCTCCTTACATAGGGCTTCCAGGTGTAATTCAGGGTGCTGATTATCACCTATAAAATCCTGCATGGCATTGGTTTATTTGTTAGGTTGCCTTCTCAAACATCTGCCCATCCCACATGCTCCAAGCAAAAATACATTCTCTTCTCTGTAGCAATGTTCCCTGTGAGATACAGGGGGCATGCTTTTTGGTGGTGGCCCTTTTCTTTTGGAACAGTTACAGCCAGTCCCCCCAATATACAGTTGTCCACAACCCCATAGCCCTTTAAAAGGCAGCCAAGACTTGGATCTTTCCCTGGGATTGGGTCAAGATGAGTAGAATTCCCAATTGAAAATATATAATATATTTTAGTCCAAAGGTCATTTAATTGTTTTAGTTCTTGTGATATATATTATTTGTATTTATATTTTCATTTAATGATTTTTACACTGCCCAGAGTCATGTTTAAGTTTGATAGATGTATAAATGTTTGAAAACAATAACATTTAAAGGGGAGGTGGAAAAGAGAACCTGATGGGGTTGTAAGTGTGATAGTCACAGGTACACAGTCACCCACTGATAAATATTAAGCATTTCAGCTGTTTTGAGCAAATGAGGTTTTGGTTGCTTTTCATAGGAATTTATCATTTTTAATGCACATACCATTTTTAATTTGCTTTTCAAGTCTTGTATAGTGTGCTGCATTAATGAAATAACTTCAACCATTGATGGCCTCTGCCTCATCTGGCCTATCAGTTAAATAGTGATGTGAAAAATCTGATTTACATACTATGCTTTTTTTAAAAAAAATACATATATATATATATATATGTACATAGGTGCGATTATTGATGGTTAGCCGCATGGCAAAACCAGAAGAAGTACTTGTTGTAGAAAATGATCAAGGAGAAGTTGTTCGAGAATTTATGAAAGATACAGACTCTATCAACTTATACAAGAACATGAGAGAAACACTAGGTAATTTATATTTGCATGATTGCTAATTAATTCTGCTTTGTTAAGGAGAAAATATTCCCAAAACTAAAGTGTGAAAATTTATACTATTACAGTTTGATAGGAAGAAATAAATTGTTTTCTGTTGGCAGCCACAAGCAAAGCCAATGCATAGGTTATATTTCTTCTATTCTTCTCAACTTTTCTATTACCTATCTCCTTTCTACTTATGACTATTATCTTGTTGCTTGCATCTTTAAGAATTATATTGTGTTATATGGTTTCCTAGTATGAATTTGATTGTTTATTTAGAATCCTATGACTATCACTAAATATTATATCTTATGATTCATGATGAATGCATTTATGATGACAATGATCATGATTTATCACGTATATCTTTTATGCACATTGAGAGCTTATGCACCAAAGACAAAATTCCTTGTGTGTGCAATCACACTTGCCCAATAAAGAATTATGTTCTATTCTATAAACAAATTTATTTTAGCCATGATTCTGTAAATTGAAATTTTTTTGTTGGAGGTGCTTATAATTTTTATTAAGGTTATTGGTTATAGTTTGCATTGGTCTCCCTCAACTGCAAAAAGCTAGCAAATTTTACATTTCACTCTAGCACTTCATTAAATATTAGTGGAAAATGATATTCTGAATTCCTAGTAATATCAATTTACTTAAATTATTTCTTCCAGTTTATCTTACCCATCTGGATTATGCAGATACTGAACGAATAATGACAGAGAAGCTTCACAATCAAGTAAATGGTACTGAATGGTCATGGAAAAATCTCAATACCCTGTGTTGGGCTATAGGTTCAATAAGTGGAGCAATGCATGAAGAAGATGAGAAGAGGTTTCTGGTTACAGTAATAAAGGTACAGTAATGTATACAGTCTTTAGTAGTTTTCTCAGGGAACTTTATCTTTTGTAAAAAGGAAATTAACATTGTAAGACAATTTTGCAAATATTATAGATCAGGAAGCATTGAACTTCTAATAAGGCTTAAATCCTGAAAAGGTTGGTGGTGTTTTCATGCAGGTTAAACACCAATATTACAACTTCACTGGCAAACAGCACTTCAAGTCCAAATACACCCTCCTCATTTAGCCACTGCATTTAGTTCCTTAAATTGGAAGTGAAATAATGGCTAAGCAAATCTGATAGAGTTGATGCAAAGTTCACTGGTTGCAGCCATCTCATTGAGATAAAGTTGTCTCATGTAGCAGTGATATTTTTCTCAGGCACAAATGTTGTTGTAAGTGCACATTATTTGGATTTTTTTAAATTAACAACTTATTTATGAACAGACACTGAACAGTGTAACAACTAAGCAAGGAAGGCTACATAGAATAGCCTTCTAAAAATTTCCTTTGCTCCATATTCATTATTCAGATACAAGCTGCTTGAAAGTGCATATTCTCTATTAAATTTTTCAAGCAGGACTGGCCCACTTGATTGGAACAAAACTAGAAGTGTCATTTTTATGGCTGCTCTTAGTCTTTGGAAGTTCTGAGACTTGCTCCTTTTGTTCCTTACCTCCTCCTAGGAGGTAAGAACATTTTTATTCAAGCATCTGTTTATGCTAAAGCTGGCATATTAGTTTAAGTTGAATTTGTTTACTGTGGTGTTTTATTGGTGTGTTTTCACTGGTGTACTTTTTATTATGTCTGAAATTTTTAGTCAGTTAATTGATATATTAATGACATTTTCATTATGGTGGGACTTATTACTAGTCTACTCAGGAGAGGATTTACCTTACTATATATTCTTTGTTAGTGCTACATTAACTGGATCAGAATATCAAGAAAAATGTCCTCATATTTTGCATAATTACAGCATTTATTACCAGGTGAAGTCATGGCTTTTTTTTTTTAACAAGCATTTGATTTCACTTATTTTACCTTATTTTTTATTATTTTCTGCAATGCTGCTCTAATATTTTTATGATAAATAAAAATGGAAATTCTTGTGAACCTTGTGTTTCTGTAGGATCTTCTTGGACTCTGTGAGCAAAAAAGAGGAAAAGATAATAAAGCTATTATTGCATCAAATATAATGTACATAGTAGGACAATATCCAAGATTTTTAAGAGCCCACTGGAAATTTTTGAAGACTGTTGTCAACAAACTGTTTGAATTTATGCATGGTAATGTATCTGGAATTTAATTTGGATTGTGCAATAATAATGTTAAAACCAGTGATATTAAATATCTATTAAATATCATAATAGATGTATATATAAACAATTGGGAAATAGCCTCACAAAACATTCTTATATCAGCAATTATTTCTAATTTTTCTCTTTAGAAACTCATGATGGGGTCCAGGACATGGCTTGTGATACTTTTATAAAAATAGCACAAAAATGTCGAAGGTACTTCGTTCAAGTTCAAGTTGGAGAAGTAATGCCATTCATTGACGAAATCCTGAACAATATTAACACAATTATTTGTGATCTTCAGCCACAACAGGTAATATCAATTTATAATATTACAAAAGTATCTAAAATAAGGGAATGTGCAAATGCATTGCATGAATAAGGCAGGGTTGTTTTTTTAATCTAGAATATACAACCAATCTATTCTTTACTGAACAGTAAATTATATCCATAGAAATCTAAAGATTTTAAAACAAAAAAGATAAGATTTGAAACTTACAGCTTAATGGCTTTAGTGAAATTATTATTGAGTTTCAAACATATTCAGTTATATATTTTAGTATACTTTTTCTTCAATTAGGTGCATACTTTTTATGAAGCAGTTGGATATATGATTGGTGCTCAGACTGACCAGACAGTACAAGAGCATTTGATAGAGAAATATATGTTACTCCCTAATCAAGTATGGGACAGCATAATTCAACAAGCTACAAAAGTAAGAGTTCATAATATGCATACTTTTTGCAAGCATGATTATGATTTCAGAAAATGTTGATTTATTGTGAAGATTAAGTTGGGAATGATTTGTTTTGACTTCAAGAAAAATTTGGTGAGCAGCAAGTATTTTATGCGAATTGTTTTAATTGTTGTACACAATTAAAACATAAAATATTCCATTCATTAAATAATTAATATTGGGTGGTTCATCTCTGTACTAAAATACATGTTACCAATATTTTTGTCTGTATACAAAATGAAATGGAACTATAGCATTTCAGATTATTTATTTACCTATTTGTCATATTTATATGGCCAACCATGTCATAAACAAGTTGCCCTGGATGGTATACATCAAAACTAAAAACCATATGCAAACAAATATTAAAATTATTACTAAAATTTTAAAATTATAAAATGTACAAAAATAAAAAATACTAGGTAAAAAGCAGTATTACACAATATTTCACCAGTCCCCTGGGGTCCACAAGCCAGATGACACAACCAGGTCTTGGGGATGTCTGGCAAGTTAGAAGGGATAAAGCTAGCCTCACTCTGAGGAGAATAATATTTTATAATGCAGGGGCACAGCAGAAAAGGTCCACTGCCTAGCCCTAGGATTAGCTGAGTAAACCTTCCTAGCCAATGGGACCTGCAGCATGCTTATGATTTCAGAATCATGATTTCTCTGCTGGATCTGATAGGACAGGAAGAAGTAATTGGGGTAATTTGGTCCCATGCTGCATAGGGCTTTAAAGGCCAAACCCTGCATCTTGAATTATTCCTAAAAACATACTAATTTTTATATACTATTAGATGAGGGACTGCTTTGCTTGCTAAATGCACAAATTTCTGTTTAACAGAATGTTGATATTCTTAAAGACTCTGAAACAGTTAAGCAGTTGGGGAGTATCTTGAAAACTAATGTGAGGGCATGTAAAGCTGTTGGACATCCATTTGTGATTCAGCTTGGAAGAATCTACTTAGATATGCTGAATGTGTATAAGTGCCTAAGTGAAAACATTTCTGCAGCTATTCAAGCAAATGGTAAGAATGACTGCTTTAATTACAAAAATATTTTAGATCTTACTTGGTTATTTCTCATGTTAAACAAATGAACTGGGCTTTATAATGTAGAAGAGGAATATAAAACAAATTATGAGATGACTGAGTAAAGGTAAAAAGAACAAGTTTAAAAGTGAGTTGTATTGTGGGTATGGACACATTAATTTGTGATGGGTGAATAAGCTTTATTGACATGAATATGTGTGATGACCTGGCATAAAGGCAACACAGTCAGATAATCAGTAGGAATCCCTTTATTATCTCCAACTTTGCCCCCAGTGTCCTGATTACCTTCTGGCTGGAGAAAAACTCTCCCAGGAACAGCCTTCAGCTGCAGAGAATCAAGTCCCAAAAGTGGTAAAACAAAAACTGTAACTATAAGTCCAATCAAGGCAAGATGTGGTAATTAGTTCTGCAGGGCAAGAGAAGGAATTCCAGACATGAAGGAACTATAGTAATTCAACACAGTTGGGAGAATGCCAGGAATGCAGATAGCCAAAGTCAATACTAGATAAACTCAGGTCTGTTTCCAGCAGACGCCACACCCAGCATGCATCTCTTTAAACTCCCTTCCCAAGTGTGCTAATGAAGGGAATCGGGGCCCTTTCCTCCCCCGTAAACCACGCAACCCACATTGCTCTCTTCTCCATTCCTCCCTGCGTGCCCTAGGATGAAGGAGGGGTGGGTCTTCCTCTGAACTTCCTCTTCCTTGTTCTACCTCTCCACTGCTCTGTCCAGCTGGATTTTGCCCTTTCCCAGTTTCCTCCACAACCAATGGAGCCACACTGACTCCCTGTCAGCTGTTCGTCTTCCTCCTTGGATTCAGTCTCCGACAGGGACATCACAATATGATTCCACCAGATGAATTGTTACAGAATCTAAATAGCTGTAGTGTAAAGATAAATGTTAAATGTAAAATCATATTTTGGTCATTTAAGACAAACCAGCATAATTTCTTCATTGAAAAATAATACTTGAAAATAGCCTGACAATAAAACCATGGCTTAAGTTTGAAACACTCAAGCTCATTTGAGCATGAAACAATTTAGCAGCAAACTTGGGCCTCATTCCAAAAACCTATGAGTGGACCCAAAGTAAAATGAAATTGAATTTAAATTATTTAAATAATCCTTCCCTTCCATTTCCTGTGACTGTAAAAAAACAAGCATGGCAACCATTTTTAGTTCTCTAAGAACCCAGCACAAAGTTTCTCAATTCATGTACTACATCATCATAGCTATGGTCATTGCATACAAATATTTCTAGTGATGGAGATGGAACAGAATTACATGGCACATGAGAGAAGGATGTAATCCAGTTTTTCAGTGATAAACGACCAGAATCTTTTCCATAAAGTCAATTAAAGCTTAGAATATTTCTACACTTAATCTGAATGTATTTGTTATAATAATGTGCTATAGATTTTCCATAATTATAAAATATGAGCTTGCTTGTTCGGTAATCATGCCTTCAAGATCAAGGCCTAGATCAACTCTGTTCTGCCAACATAATCTATATACTTAGCAGATACCAAAGTATCGTGTAGATTTTTGGCATTTTCTATTTTTATAAAAAGGTTACCATATATAGGAAGATTTTGTAACCCTTCTGATAAAGCATCTTGAATCTGGATATCATTTAATAATTATTATTTGGTTCTGGATTTTCTTTCATATTCCGTAATTAGTTGATTTTTGAAAAGCAGGGTAAAACTTTCTCAATCAACTTGCTCCTCCAAGGCTATTCTTGATTTGTAATTGATCTTAAAACTCTTCCAGGTGAAATGGTAACAAAGCAACCTCTGATTAGAAGTATGAGGACAGTAAAAAGGGAAACTTTAAAACTCATTTCTGGTTGGGTGAGCAGATCTAATGATCCTCAGATGGTAAGTGCAATGACCTTAATAAACTACTAAAACATAGGTGAATTTGCATGACATACACAATCTTGACCACATTACTCTTAGTAGGAGATTTACTTTGACCTTGGGAACTCCCTTCAAGTTTTAAATGCTACAGTTGCAGTAGTAGCAGACATTAAAACCAGATGGGTGGTAGCCTAAACTTTAAAAAGAAAATCTTACCAAGGGGATTATTTCTGAAAGCGTGTATAAGTACAGTTAAAGCCAAACAAATAATTGAGATATGGTAGTATTCAGCACTTCACCAACTGATACGGTCCTGGAATGGAAAACAAAAGCTAGTTTCATTTGCATATCTATTAAAATATTTCCATGTTTATTCTGTTAGAACACATAACTCATTCAAAACATTCCAGCAGAATGTTCTCAGTTGTGCTGCTTTGTTTGGATCTCAGGACACTTTTTTTCCTTTGTTGTCTTACCATCTTTCCTTGCTGAGAGCAAATAGTACAACTGCCTTTATGATGTTTTACTGATGGAGGAGGGGATATTTTGATTTTAGACCATTGCATTGGGAAAAGGAAGTTAATTTCCTTTTCCCGAATTTTTTGTTTAAAAAATAAGACCCTCAGAAATAAAGCAAATGGAGGTGAGGAACAGAAATTTGTCTGAAACAATTCATTGCTTAAATCATTATGGCATAATTTTTTCTCAATATTTCTGTATGCTTGTGTAAAGCAGGAATTTATCACAACTTTAGGGTTGCACACAAGTCTTACCAATTATTTAAATCTAGTACAAACTGTAGTTTATTTTTGTGGTTTATTTAGATATTGCTTTTGACTATTCTTTGAACATACTATGATTTAGCACATTATGCAAACAGGTCAAACTTTAGGAAATAATGGGTTAATCCTCTTTATTGGATTTTTTTCCCCTAGGTAGCTGAAAACTTTGTTCCACCTTTGCTGGATGCCGTTCTTATTGATTACCAGAGGAATGTTCCAGCTGCCAGAGAGCCAGAAGTGCTTAGTACAATGGCTATCATAGTAAACAAATTAGGGGGTCACATTACTGCTGAAATACCTCAGATATTTGATGCTGTCTTTGAATGCACATTGAATATGATTAATAAGGTAATTCAATGACCTTTAACATTAAAAATAGCTTAGGGACCTTATAAAACTGGTTTGACTGATTTTCAGAAAAGGGACAATTGTTTGTTGTTTGTTTTTTGTAGGTGGAGCTGGAATTCTGTATTGGTTTTACTGTTTTCCAAATTTATTCCTAGATAGGCTCATTTCCCACAACTTTTAATAGTGTGAATAGTGCAACTACAATAGTGATCACTTTTTTCCTCTTATTTCCTCTTCATCCTTTCAATTCCATATGTAACTTTATTATTTTCTATGTCATTTGCATCTTAATTTCATGTGTTTTTTCTACATTAATAGAATATGTTTTATATTATGACTACTCTCCTTAAAGTATTTTTCTGGCTTCCTCTGCTCATGGATTGGGCACACACAGAGACTTTTTTTAAAAACCCTACTTTTCAAGTTCAGAATACTTTTTCTTCATATCTTTCTGCACTTATATTCTAACACTAATTAGAATTTCTAAAGGTAATGATTCAGTTAATATGTTCTCAATCATTGAAGGATCTCTCAATTTCTGAAACCACTTACAATCATTTTCTGTTCTTTGCACTAAGAACTGCTTCTCACAACCTTTGTTTCTTTTAAGTTCCTTCTCAAAATTCTAGGGGTCATTTGGATCATCCCCCTCAATTAGAGGTGTACAATCTGATGCATCAAGATGACCTGATTAACCCATTTGGTTGTGGCTTCCAACAACTGATAAATCTCTTGCTAAATTATAACATTATACATCACTAAAGAGCAAAATGAACAAATACATAATTGGAGAGTAATGTTAATGATTGAAAAATGAAATTAAATAAGGTATCATTTTTTCAGTTTACAATTCTAAATTTGCCATCAGCCATGAATTTCTGCCTCTGTGTCTTATTGTAATTAAGCCAACATAAATGAGTTTTTGTCATAAATCCATGTAATTCTCTTTGGCAATAGTACAGGTAGTTCTTGATTTAGGACTGGTTGCTTAACAACCATTTGAAGTTAATACGTACTTAATTTGCACTTCTGAACACATGGTTCATTTAATGACCAGGGTGACTGCTGAAACTAGTTGCAAACCACCCAAATTTTAATCATGAGGACATTGACACTTGTAAGAGCGAGGACTTGCTGTATGTCACATTTTACTTTGTACCGGATTTTAGAAACTGCAAAGACCTTTCAGGACTTTGTAAAACCTTTGGAATATTTTTGAGAATAATTACTTCAGCAGCTTTCTAATTCACTTACAAAAGCTATCTGAGGCACAGCCAAGAGATACTTCAGCAGCCAATAGATACTTCAGGAACATTACTATTTATTAGAGGCTGTGTGTTCCAGGAAGTCAATGTGGTATGACACTTTTTGAATTCTATAAATATATTGATTTTATATTCCCTGAATATTAGATAATATCAGTTTAGTGACTGTTTGAAGTTACAACAGCACTTAAAAGGGACTTACGACATTTTTTTTCACTCTATCGCTGCAGCATCCCCATGGTTAAGTGACCAAAATTCAGATGCGAGGCAACTGGCTCATTTATGACAGTTGCAATGTCCCAGGGTCATGTGATCATCTTTTGACAAAGTCAATGGAGAGGCCAGATTCACTTAACAACTATATTACGAGCTTATCAGCTGCAGTGATTCACTTAACAATTATGGCAAACAAAGTTGTTAAAGGGGACAGAATTCATATAACTGTCTCACTTAGCAACAAACATTTTGGGCTCAGTTCTGGTTGTAAGTTGAGGATTATCTGTACCAATTTCTTTGCAGGAAAGGCATTTGATTCCATTTTGAAAATTGATACTTTATTTAAAAAGGTTTTTTTATGTGTTTTGGAGGTTGAGATGTTTTTCCTACTGTCTGGGAAACAGATGTGGTCCATTTCTCTGACTTGTGTACTTTAATAGTGACATTAAATGAAGTTACTTGTTTGACTCAGAATAAAAATTTATAAGAAAGGAAGTTTCTGGAATTGCATGTAAAAGTTTCTCTTTTTCTTTAGGACTTTGAAGAGTACCCTGAACACAGAACAAACTTTTTTTTATTACTACAAGCAGTAAACTCCCATTGCTTTCCAGCATTCCTGGCCATTCCACCTGCACAGTTCAAGCTAGTGTTGGATTCTATCATTTGGGCTTTCAAACATACAATGAGAAATGTTGCAGATACAGGTGAACATGTTTTATCCTAATCTAAATGTTCATGATTCAAACTTGGCAAGTTTCAGGCTTGTGGTGTAGGAATTCTGGGAGTTGAAGTCCACAAGTCTTAAAGCTGTCAAGTTTGAAGACCCCTGATTTAGAAGCACATAGATATGCAACTTTTTTACAGTCTGTTATCTATAAATATTGTCAAAATGCAATTTTAGAATGACTTTGCTTTGTGTTTTTTTCCAGGCCTTCAGATCCTATATACACTTTTACAAAATGTTGCACAAGAAGAAGCTGCTGCCCAGAGCTTTTATCAGACTTATTTCTGTGACATTCTTCAGCACATTTTTTCTGTTGTAACAGATACATCTCATACTGCTGGTAGGAATTGAATCCTGAGATGGGAAATTTAAAAAATTCTGCTACAAAGTTGAACTTACATCAGTTACAAATATTAACTCTAATTTGTATATTCTAACCAGGTTTGACAATGCATGCATCAATTCTTGCATATATGTTCAACTTAGTAGAAGAAGGAAAAATAAGTACTCCCTTAAACCCTGGAAATCCAGTAAACAACCAAATGTTTATTCAGGAGTATGTTGCTAATCTTCTTAAATCTGCATTTCCTCATCTACAAGAGTAAGTGCTTGATTTCCAAACACAAGTTAGAATTTATATGCACACAGCCATCATATAAACTAATTTCTTTGACTCTTTCTTTTATGGTAGTGCACAGGTTAAACTGTTTGTAACAGGACTCTTCAGTTTAAATCAGGATATTCCTGCTTTCAAGGAACACCTTCGGGACTTCCTAGTACAAATAAAGGTATGTGTGATTTTATTAATGTGTAGTGGATTGTGCTTGTAGAGGAAGTAGGAAATTATTCATACCCAGTGAGCATAATTGCCTGGTCAGACAGTAGATTTAAATTCTTGAAGCACTGAACTTTCTTTATAAAATTTGTAAATATATTTCTTTATATATTTTGTAAATAAATATAGCCATCTTCTATATTCCTGAGTTAGTTTGAGTTCTTAGATCTTGTATTCATCATCTGACTTTGTATTATTTAGATCAAGCAATAATGATCTAAATAATTCCACATACATGATGATGTACATGAAGTATTTGAATTTATTTGGTTCTCATTAACATTTAGGTAAAGTTGGGGTTTCCTAATGGTTAAGTAGCAGCTCAGGAAGTGATGAACTCTTTTTGCTGGAGATGTGAAATGAGTGGCTAGAAGTCTTCAAAAGTAATTTATTATCATTGAGGTCTTCCAATAATTGAGAATATGTGTAGATCAAGATTGAGCCGTTAGGTTGTTGGTATTCTTGAGTTGGCTGTTTCATTTCCAGGTTCAGTAACATTAATAGTTTATGGGAGAGTGGTATTTGCTGTTTTATATATAATAGTTTATTCTGTTAGTTTTTGTTGTGGTTTAGTGTCTTCCTTGATAGTATCTTTATAAGGACATTTTTTTCCATGATTGTGAATCTGGCACTGTTTATTGCTTATCTGCAATGGCTGTGGCTTTCTTCATATCATACAAAATATTAATTTGCAGCATCAAAAGCTTTTTCTGCAATTATTTGTTTTAATATGAAAATATGTTACAGTATTGTTACCAGAGAACTGTCATTCTTTCAAAAAAAAAAAAAACCAACATGCAGGATAAATTATTAATGATAATACATAATTGTATCAGTATAGCAGTCAAAGCAGGCAGTCCTCAACTTATAATCATTTGTTTAATTATCAAAGTTACAATGACACTGAAAAAACTGGCTTATGACTGTTTTGCACATGACCATTGCAGCATTCCCATAGTCACATGATCAAAATGCAGACACTTGTCAAGTGGCATATATTTATGACAGTTGCAGTGTCCTAAAGTCATGTGGTCACCTTTTGCGACCTTCTGACAAGCAAAATCATTGGACAAGCCAGATTCACTTAACGACCATGCTACTAAATTAACTGAAGTGATTCACTTCAGAAAGGGTTATAAAACTAACTTAAAACCATCATGCTTAGCAACAGTTAGGGCATTCTCTTGGGCTATCACTTATGTTTCCATTTTAAATGTCTTTATCTTCTAATCCATACATTTTTAATCCAATATGTCTGATTCTACTATTTTTGCATCAAGCACGGTTGTTTCACATCTGTCCATTTCTTCATTAACATCTTTTAAACATAGTCTATCCATAAAAACAGACATCACTATTAATATAGTTGATATTGTGGCTACGAATTTATATCCCCATAAATTTATTTTATTTTGTTAGTTCCAAAAGCTTATGATAAAAGTTTTCAATGTTGCAAATTTGTCTGGACCTTTGTTTACAGATAACCCTTGATTAACAGCCACTCATTCAGCAACCATTTGAAGTTACAATGATGCTAAATGAGTGGTGCTTACAACTGGCCTTCAAAGTTCAAGCCATCCCAGCACTTCTACAATCACACAATCATAATCTGAGTGGTTAGCAACCAGCTCACTTTTAAAACTGCTGCAGTGTCCCACAATCAGGTAATTGAGATTTGCAACCTTCCTTGCCAGCTTTCCACAAACAAAGACAATGGGGAAGGCAGCCGCAAAGGTTGCATGTAAGTCTCCCCCACTGGTTCGGACCAGTTCAAGTGAACCGGTAGTTCCAGTGATCATTTGGGCCCACCTACCCGTTCTTGCCCTAGTCTGTCCTTTATTTCTGTGTATGGCAGCTCAGCTGATTTGCGCAACAAAATGGATTGCCATGCCTCAGCTGTTTTAGTCACTGGGATTGCAGTAGAAGGTAATTATTAGAGCTGAAAATTGGTAGTTTTCAAATGCTGCGTGCACAGCGCAAACACGCACACACCGAACCAGTTGTTACACTAGTTGAATCCCACCACTCCCCACAATCCTCATATGATAGCAATGAGGACTGCAGTAGTTGCACTTGCTATGTGATGCACCATGTAATATCACTACAACCATATATTAGCAACAGAAGTTCTGCTCCCAATTACAATTGTAACTCAAGGACTACTAATATAACTCTTCAATTCAGAATCTTATTTAGCTTTTTAATAAACAAATACTAAAAAAATAAACAAGACTACTTCCAACTATGACATGCTACGATAAAAAGGATCAATTCAGTCAGCTTTTGAAAAATTGGGAAAGAAAGAATTTTAACATAAAGAGGGACCAATTAAAAAAAAGACTTGCTTTAAAGATATAATCTAAAATAAGATTGTGTTTTACTAAAATTTACTTCAGCACGATTTGAAGAGAAATGACTGTTTAATGCCTTTTTAATTATTTTTTGAAATTATTTGCTGTATGACTGGGTTTATAATTCCTAAATTATTTTGTTTCCATAGGAATTTGCAGGTGAAGACACATCTGACTTATTCCTGGAAGAAAGAGAGACAGCTCTTCGACAGGCTCAGGAGGAAAAACACAAACTTCAGATGTCTGTCCCTGGCATCCTTAATCCACATGAAATTCCTGAGGAAATGTGTGATTAAAAAATAACCAGTTTTTCTGTTTTCTTTTTGTACAGCTGCTTTGTTGTAGAAGAAAACAAGACTTGGATATTTGTTGACCAAAATGATGCCAATTTGTAAATTTAAGATGTCACCTAGTGGCCCTTTTTTCTTAAGTGTTTTTGTATAAGAAATTTTCTGTGAAATATCCTTCCATTGTTTAAGCTTTTTGTTTTGGTCATCTTTATTTAGATTTGCATGAAGTTGAAAATTAAGGCATTTTAAAAATAAAACACTTCATGCCCATTTTGTGGCTAAGAGTAAAAAAAGGCAATACATATAACTTGTAAAGTCTATTGCAAAATTAAACATTTTCCTGTTAAAACACTTTTTTTCTTTTAATTAAGGATCATTTTCTAGTCTGTTCTGCAGTCTAGGAAAAGGGTAATAAAGAAATCCATCAAATTAATTGTTAGTAATAGGAAGATGAATGCTGCATCATCAGACATGAGCAGCTTTGGAGCTAAGTGATATAGTTAGGCTACTGATATTTGCAAGTCATATGGCAAATTTGCAACAAGATCATGTGCATATCATCCCATTGTAAAGCAACTTGGAAAAATATGGGAACACAGTACAGTTAGTTATTTTTACACAGTTCTTTTGTTTTTGTGTGTGTGCTGTCGCTTTGTCGACAACAGCTTTTTGTTTTCCTCAATGAGGAGTGTTGCTCATTTGTGAGCCTTCATTAACTCGAAGTGAAATGGTTAAAATATTTATCCTGTTAGAATAGGCTGCATCTTTTTAACAAGCTCATTAAAGAAGAACTCTGGCTTTTGAGATGACTTCTACTAATTTACATTGTTTACCATGCTGTAGTGCTTTAAGAACACTACTTAAAAAGCAAAATAAACTTGGTTTACATTTATTTCCCTTTTGTGGCTGTATTATTTCATTGGAATGCTCTAATTATTGTAATCAAGTTTACAGTCGGAGAAAATTTCATTGTTGATCTGGAAAAACTGTAGAAACTATCATCTTAACTGATGGGATCCCTAGCATGGAATGGGACCAACGGCACAGACCCTAACTGCCATCTGGATGTGGGACAAGTGGCTTCAGCCAACTGTAGTGGGGACAACTCAGTGCCGCAGGACAACAAAGCAGGAAAGGGGTAACGGTCTGCATCAATTTATTGATGCAAATATGTTTATTGATGTAAACATATTTCAGGGCTTGCAAGATGTTATGATTTTTATATACATATTGAAAACAATTTTAAAAGATTTTTAAAATTGTAATGGAGTTTAATGAATTAAGGAACTTCACTAAGGTACATGCCATTCTAATTCTTCCTCAGAAAGAGCAGGAACCACTCGTGCTGCTCTGCTGTAATTATCTGCTGATCAGATAAATAGCAGACATAAACATACACCCCTGAAGGGAAGGGCAGTAAATTGCATGATTACAAGCAGAGCTGTGCAGATGTATAATTCTCCTTCCTGCAAAACTCTTAAAAGGGGGTATCACTTTTCACAGTCTTTAAAATACAGGTGAAACTCAAAAAATTAGAATATCATGCAAAAAATCATTTATTTCAGTAATGCAACTTAAAAGGTGAAACTAATATATGAGATACTCATCACATGCAAAGCAAGACAGTTCAAGCCGTGATTTGTCATAATTGAGATGATTATAGTTTACAGCTCATGAAAACCCCAAATCCACAATCTCAGAAATATAGACATTTACATCGCAATCAAGTACAACAAGGATTATTTTTTTCTACATCGACACAGTGGCGGGACAATATTCGAACCTCTGAAAGGTATAAGCATGCATATGTACTCAAATACCTACGTCGGCTTGGGCCCTTTTGCACGCAATTTACTGCTCAATGTGGCCTGGCATGATGAGCCATCAGCCTGTCGGCAACTGCTGAGGTGTTAGGGAAGACCGAGGATTGCCTTCAGATTAGCGGGCTTTCAGCTCTTCTGCTTTATTCGTTCTCATGTCTCTCATCTTTCCTCTTCGGCAATGCCCATAGATGTCTCCTCAATGGGTTCACGGTTCAGGTGAATGTTGCTGGCAATCAAGCACCAGTATCCGGGATCGGTCACTGCACCAGGGTTTTGGCACTTTCTGCAGCGGTGGGCATACCGGTTGCCAGTCCTGCTGGAAAAGAAGTCAGCATTCCATAAAGCTCATCTGCGGAACAAAGCATGCAAGTGTCTTCAAAATCTGTGTAGACGGCTGCGTTGGACCTGGACTTCATGAAGCACAGGGACCAGCACCAGTAGATGACATGGCTCCCCAAATCAACACAGACCTGTGTCCGGAAACTTCACACTGGACCTCAAGTATCTTGCAGTGTGTGCCTCTTCTTCTTCTCCAGACTCTGTTTCCAATGAGATGCAAAAGTTTTTCACATCAGAAAAGAGGACTTTGGACCACTGAGCAACATACCAGTTCTGTTTTTCTTTAGCCCAGGTAAGATGCTTCTGACGTTGTTCAAGAGCAGCTTGACACAAGAGAGAATATGATATTTGAAGACCATTGTCCACATCGATCTGTGTGTGGCTCTTGATGCACTGACTCCAGCCTCAGTCCACTCTTTCGGTGAAAGTCCCCAACACTTAATAGCCTTTTCCTGACAGTCCTCTCCAGGCTGCAGTCATCCTTGCTGCTTGTGCGCTCTTTCTCTTCCACATTTTCCCTTCCACATACCTTTCTATTAATGTGCTTTGATACAGCACTTTGGGAACATCAACTTCTTTTTGCAATTACCTTTTGAGGCTTTCAATTACTTTTCAATGATGGTTTTCTTGCACAACTGTCAGGTCAGCAGTCTTTCCGTGACTGATTCTACTGAACGCCAGATTGAAAGACCATTTAAAGGCTCAGAGAACCCTTCTGCAAGGTGTTCTGGATTTAATTAGCTGATTAGAATGGGACACTTTGAGCCTAGAATATTAGCAAACCTTCTTCACAATATTCTATTTTCTGAGATTGTGGATTTGCGTTTTCGATGAGCTGTAAGCCAGTTATATCATCTCCAATTATGACCAATACAGCCTTGAATCTAATCTTGCTTTGTATGTGTATCGAGTTCTGCTCACCTATCTCATATATTAGTTTCACCTTTTAAATTGCATTACTGAAATAAATGAACTTTTGCACGATATTCTAATTTTTTGAGTTTTACCTGTAACTGCAAATTCATCTTAATTTGGCACATCTCAAAATGCAACATGGCAAATTCCTTCCTATAGGTGTATCATAAGCCATTCCCCTGCTTCTGCTGGCTCTACCCAAATAGTTTTTCACTTTGTCCAGGCATGGTCTCTAAGATCATCACATACACACACACAGAGGAGATGCTGTGTTGATCAGAAGCATGGGTGAACAACATTTTTGTTCAAAGAGGCAGAATTGCAGAAAAGGCAGTCAAGAACGAGCGTTCCCAGGAAGACAAGCATGTTTTTTACTTTCAGTATTGATTACTGATACTTCCATGTTGCCTGCAGACTTCCAAAGAAAGACTGGTGGCGCTCTTTTCATGGTAAAATCGTAGGACCACCCCAAATCTGGATTTCTTCTCTTTTGAGTAGATTTACAATGTAATATTTTAATCATTCATTACTCAAAATACCAAAGAAAAAATCTGTTTCATTTTTAAAAGGAAAATAAACAACTATCTGTAATTAATTGAACCTCATTACAATTTTAAAAACTACCTTTTAAAATTATTTTCAATATGTATTTAAAATTGCAAGTGCTGAGATATTTTTATGTATAATAAATTGCTGCAGATATTGTACCTCCCCCCCTTCCTTGTCCAGTGGCAATGAGTTGTCCCCGAGTCTATTTGGACAGGGCCACTGGCCCTGTGTCTCCATGGCAGGGGCAACCCACCCACACTGAGGGGTCCTAATATGCCTCTGCTGGCATGGTTGGGGTAGATCTATCCCATTTGTCTCTATTTTGCCTGGATGGACAGCGGGCTGCTCCTATCTGAAGGGAAGAAGACTTTCAGTCAATACTAAAGCATAATGCCTCCATCTAGTCTAATATTCTATTTATTTTTGATCCTTTAAAAGAAATGCCTATTCCCTAGGTAAGGTGCACTGTAGAATGAAAACATTTTTCATCCACATTTTCTAATGTAAATGTATATTTACTCCTAATAAAACTAAGAATTTTACTAATTGTCTCACAATTTTTCAGATTGGTCCTGTTAATATTTTCTGGATCAAAGGAATTGTTTTAAGTATTTTCCTGGAATATGGAAAATAAAGGAAACCTTGTCTGGACCATTTTAAATCAAACCTGCATACAGTGCCAAAATGGCATTGATCCTCCTTGTGGATGATATCTGGTAGTGACAAAGGTGGTATATCCACCGTAACTCTTGATTTCAATGGTTTTGATTCCATCATTTGTTCATGGTATACTTCTGGGCCAGTTCTGGAGTGGGAGATGTAGTTAGACACTGGTTCTCTTCCTTTTTCTGGGGTTGATTCCAATTATTGTTGACAAGGCGGGGAGGGGGGGTCCAGTGCATAGCCTCTTCTATGTGGGGTCTTTCTGGGCTCAACATTCTTCTCCAATCATATTTGACATCTACATGCAGCTTATAGGCAGGGGTGGGATTCAACCAGCATCATTACTAGTTCGGTAATTACGTTTGTACGGGTACGCAGCATTTCAAAAAGCTCTTTTTTACTGCTTTTTCAATCTTAGCTGTGCTCCGCAAAGCAGCTGAGGTTGAAAAAGCAGGAAATAAAGGTCAGGTAACAGGGTGGGTGGGCCAAACAGCAGCAGACACAGAACTGGTTCTGTGTCTGCTGCTCTTCAGAGCTACTGGCTCTATAGAACCAGGCAGAACTGGGAGCATCCCATCCCTGCTTATAGGTGAGATCATCCATGCATAGGACAATGATGGCTAACCTTTTTGGGCTCCTGTGCCAAAAATTGCCAGTGCACACGCACTCACATGCCAGCACCCAGAATGCAATGCGCGCCCTTCTCTACATGCCCCCTCAGCGTGCACTAGCAATCCCCTACCCCCCTTACCTGCACTGCACCTCACAACTGATTTTTCGGCCTCCCAGAGGCTTGGAAAAAGCCTCTGCAAGGCTTCTCAAACTGAATTATAGGCCCGTTTCGTCACTCCTGGTATTACAAGAAGTAACAAAACGGGCCTATAATTCAGTCCGAGAAGCTTTGCAGAGGCTTTTTCCAAGTCTCTGGGAGGCCGAAAAAGCCCTCAAATGAACCGGGAAAAAACTAATCAGCGTGCGCATGCACAGTAAGGCTCTGCGTGCCATTTGTGGCATGCATACCATAGATTCGCCATCATGGTTAATCTATCAGTGTTCTGATGATTACCAGCTTTACATCTGGCCTTTCCAACTTGGAATTCCTCAGTTGAAGGTGTTATTGAGAGAACTGCTGCAATTTGTTCTTTCCAAATTACATCTTCAGTATGCTGCTTTTTATTCTCAAATATCAGGTTATATGAGAAGTACAATCTTCAAGTTAAGCCTGGAAATTCTATTGATTACAAGGACATGCTCACAGATTTTCTACAATATTTCTTATTTTGTTGTTGCTTTTTTTTAAACTGAATCACATATAAATCAAGCAAATCACAAAATATGTTAATGCAATTTAGTTTTCCCAAGTTCACTCCAAAATAGGAAAAGAAACTAAAGACATTATCAGGGCTGAAAACATCTGAATTACACAAGTCTTGCCTTTCCTGTATTGTTCTGTATAACTTAGTAGAGTCCAAGTGGTATAACCCGATTGGCCAGAAAGGCCAGTAGTGGATTTGTTCATTAAGAACCAATCCAAAGAGCCGCTTAAAGGCGGCGGTCAGTTGTCGTTAGATCAGAACATTACTATAACTTCCAACCAATTTGAGTATTACATCTACGTTCAATCAAAACGGGGTATTATGCCCCCTAGTAGGAACCTGCGAAGTCAAATGTGAATCCGGGGACCAGGGGGCTCGGTGGGTCTCCCAGTCCCGTATTTGGTGATTGCGTGATGAGGGGCCTGGTTTCTTCTGGCATTTATTGCCATTGTTAGCAACCAAGATTCAATTATCTTTGTCTAAGCCAGGCCACCAGACATAGCTCCTGGCCAGGCTTTTTCATTTAACGATAACCTGGGTGGCCCTCATGAAGCGATACCCAACACCTTCGTTTGCAATCTGGAGGGGAATTACCACCCGATCACCCCATTAACAAACACCCCTTTTGTATTGGACAGTTCAGTCTGTCTGGTCCGAAAAGGTTTTAAAAAGTTTTTCAGTTTTTTGGATTCTCACCGGCCGCCTTTACTTATCCCAATTTTAAAAATGCGGGCAGTTACTGGGTCTTTGGCAGGTGCTCTGCGACATCATTGCAGATAGTGGCAGTTTCTGGGCAGGCTTCTATTGCAGGGTGGTTATCGTTGGAGCCAGGTCTTATTCTTGTTGGTTGGTTAGCAGGTGTTCGAGCTTAATGCAGTCTGCATGTGGGGATTTGTTTCACTGGGTCGATGTATTCCAATGTGTATGAGTATTGCAGCTAGGGAAATTCTGACCATCTAGAATTCGGGGGAGATAAAATAGTTCGGTGTGGGTTTTTCCACAAAACTTCCTAGTGTAACGGTTTATTGGTCAGTTACAAATGAAAATGTCCTCCATAGAGTCTCATGAAACGTTTAACTCCAGCCGACGATTGCCCAGGGCCTCTCTGTCTAGGTTGGCTATAGCTGCGTGGCCGCGTTGTGGAGATGTTTTTGAGTAAAAGGCGACGGGTGCTGCGTGCTGCCGCGTTCAGTGGGTGGGTCAGGAGGGCACTGACTGCCGAAGTGGTACGTTCAGCGAGGTGTACCGTCAATGGATGTTACTAAGAACTGATAGAGAGTTGGTGGGTCTTGAGCGTTAATAGGTGTCTTTGTTGCCTGTTGAATGCTTTTTGTTGCTTTATGACCCCCAAGCTCCAACTAGTTCTTATCCCAGTAATGAGTGTTTAATGGTTCTCCTGATCGTTGCTTTCTGGGGGAGGTAATACGTGTATAGAAGTTATTAAGACCCAAAATGCTTGCAATTCCGTTTTGGTTTTTTTGGTGTGTTGTGTGCATCTTTAATAGCCTTGACTTTTTTTTTTTGTAGGGTGATACCCTCTCCGTCAGATTAAATACCCAAAAATTTGACTTCGATCAGTCATTAGCAGCATTTTCCGTTTTTAACTTTCAGGCCGATGCTCTAAATTTTGTTAGCACTTCTCTTAGCTTGTTTCTATTGGCGTCGTGTTTTTGGCTGTAGGACGTTATCCAAGTATGGGAATGACCCCTTTAATTCCATTTAATAGGCGTTCCATGAGGCTTTGGAAGATGCCATGGGGCAACGCTTACTCCAAATTGAAGTCTGTTACATTTGAATGCCCCCGTCTGTGAGTTGATATTGTCTGTGCCTTGGGCCGGGGGTGATTGGTCTACTGGAAGTTGTTGATTAGCTTGGGGCTAAAATCGAGCGTTGGGGCAATAAAAATTTTCTTCCCCCAAGGCGAGTGCAGGTAAATGCTGCAGCGACTGCACCGCGTATTGCGGCTGTGCTGCAAGTTAAAGTAGTCTCCGCAGATGCGTACCAACCCATTCAGGTTTAACAGGTGTTACTGATTTGGTGTCTCCCATCTAGCATGGTCAATTGTTCTATGACCCCTTGCTCAATTTATTTGGTTTAATTGTTCATCTATTTGGCTTTTTACGCAAAGGGGACTCGTCTGGCTTTTAACCTTCTGGCTGGCTATCTGGGGATGCATAAACCTAAAGGAAATTGAGGCCCCTGGTACCTGCCTAGAGGTGCCGTTGAAGACATCCTGGAACTCGTGTTATCAGGTTTCCTCCCAACGGTGCAGCTACTTGGCTACTCCGTCGATTCTTGATGCCCAAATGGTGCGAACCCATGTCGGATGCCCAGGAGACTTGGGACGGTCCCAATCGAACGTAGTTGGTTATGTAGGACGTCAGCGTGCGTGCTTGGTATGTTACTCGGAAATGTCCCAAGACCTACACAGGGTTTTGTTTCCTTCGTAGTTCCTTTAAAATTAATGTTTGTTTCTGGGAGTTTTTTTTAATTTATTATTTGGAATAGTTGTGCTGATTGTGTTCCCAAGGACACCATGACAGAAGGAATTCCTGAGCGACTTCCATCTCGCAAGGGTTGCTTCAATTTTGAGAAAATGCATTGACTTTTCTCCGCTTTCTGTTCGGGGCACTTCGGATTAGTGACGCAGTTGGATGGGTCTTTTCGTCGGGTTGTGGTTCTTGATTTGCTGGCGCTCCATTTTCTTATCGGCTTGCCGTGCGTCGAGTTCCTTGTGGGAATTACTGCATCTGCTAGGACTGTTATTTTTGCGATTCCTACAGACTTTTCGACGTGTCCCCTTTTCTTTGCAAGCCCGGACACGATGGCATCAAGAAATCTGCACTCGGCTCGAGTGGTGTTCCCCCGCAGCCAGGCGCATTCCCGCCCAATTTCTTTTTTCGCGCGCCTTTTTTTGTTGGCGTACAGGTGGTGGACTCCTTGTATCATCATCGTCTTTCTGTTTCTGATTGATCTCATCGACGGTCTTCGTGGAACTTGTGTCGGTGCAGGAGCTTGCTTCTTTCTCTGGGTAGCGGTGAGCTGCCGTCATTTATAGAGCAATTCATCAGCTTCATGGTGAGTGCTGCTGCACTTTTTCACGGCGTCTGCAAGCTGGTGGCTGTCTGCGATTGCATTCGCCACTGTTTATTGGGTTCAATTTAGTAATTTACTTTGTAAGTAGAAGTCTCTAGACCTAAAGACGACACGATCTCAATACGCTTCATCCAATGCTTCAGGAACTCGCAAGCTCCACCCAGTGTCGGAGAGCCGCCACCAAAATCAGCGATGGTCTTGTCTTCCCTTTTGGTCCCTTTTGTAGAACTCGTGTCGCCTGTTTTAATAAGATTTGACACCACCGGCACGTAGTTGAGCCTTTAGCATTTGGTGAAGCTCAGACCAGGTCACCGTTTCGACGTCTCTGGGCTTCACCAATGGCCTTTGGCCATTCTGAACATGGTTCACCCCACAATGCATTAGGAAGACAGCCCTCTTCTGCTGATCCGATATTTCCTCCATCTCATTGTTCTCTAAGAACATCAGGAAATGGTCTTATGCATGATTGCCCAATCCTCTTCGTTGGGATGAAGGTGTGGGTGGGCGCGTTTACTCCCAGCCATCACTGCTAGCGCTGGGATTTCTTTCTGATCCCGTCCCAGAGCGAAGCGCGCCGGAAGGGCTCGGTCTTGCGCATTTTAGGACAAATCCCACTTCGGTCGCCAAGGTGTTCAGTCGGAAAACGCTCCGGCGGTCAAACCGGGTTCCAGTAAAAACAGGATTCTATTATTTACAAACAAGCAAACAGTAGCGGGGAACAGTTTTGGCTAAGCCACGGGCAGCCCTTTACACAGGCTGCCTGCCAGCTTGTTAGCATGGTAGCCAGTG
>BHFT01015455.1:0-55021 GCA_004320025.1 Laticauda laticaudata
GCCCCACCTACCTGCGCGACTATGTCACCCACGTAGGACTAAACTAAGGGGGGGAGGGGTGTTCTGTATAAAATGATTTACTCCAAATCCTCCAATATGATTGGCCAGAAAAGCTGGCATGTGATTGGTTCACTAGGAACCAATCCAAAAGAGCTGCCAAAAAGGCGGCAAAGTCAAGCAACTGTCATTGGCTACAAGCCGGCAGGCAAGCCATATATAAAGGCTGCCGTGGCTAGAGCCAACAGGACGAGATTTTGACATTCCTGAAATTTTATTTTTATCTATAGTAATATGGTCATGGTGATACAGCAAAGGTCTCCAGCCATTCTGGTTCAATGGACTGGTGGAAGAGGTGGCAGCAAAAGAGGGGATGGTTTCACACACACAACTTTCACATATGCAGCTTTATGCATACTCGCCCACCACTTCTGCAGCCTGGTTCCAAACAAGCTGAGGGTCTAGCACCAGGCTGCGCACCAAGGCTGGGGATCCCTGTTGTACACTCACATGTTCTCATTTTTGTCTTTCACCCTGCAATCGAAACACATCTAAATGCAGTGTTCATAGGCCTATAATAGCTTTGTCTCTGAAGTATTTCTTCAAGGGGTATTTGCTTCCTCAAAATTCCACAGATCATTTGTAAAAATAAAAAATAAAAAAATTACAAGCTAATATAATGAGAAGATAGATATAATTCTTTATCCTTCAATTTAAAAGCACTTCTTGCATTTAAAACACACATCCATACATACCAAGAATAAAAGTCATAGTCTGTTTAGTTTGAGTAGTTTTTAGTAGACAGATGTCCATAAATGAAACTTTTAAAATAAGGTTTATAAATCATATTTATACTGCTGCTCATCTGACAGAATGTGACTCTATAATGAAATAAAATATTAAAACAGAATGTCACTGTTATTATTAAAGCATAACTGAAATCATTAGATATTAACAGGAGATCTCAATACCATTGAAACCACTCAAGATTGCTGAAACAGAACTGTATTCAGATTTATATTCTATTACCTTAATCTGGAAAAGCCAACCATTTTCTGAAGAAAGATCCCTTGCCCCCACTTTTTCCCTCTATTATATAGTAACCTAAATATCCAGGGTAAATAAAACAAGCAAATAAACACAAATTAGAACCACAAAACCATTCAACTGATTGCCTGTTTGAAAGAGCAGTTATGCACTCCAGGAAACATGGCAGCCTTTATTTTCTCTTTTTGAAACAGAAATGTTCCATCCACAAACAGGTACCTTGGCTGAGTCTGAGTGGGAGGTTGCTTCAGAATATAATATGGAACTGGGAGGGGGGGAACAGCTGTTGCCAGGTATTTTAAGCTGTCTTCTCTGGAGGAAAGCAATTATTCTCCAGGGCTCTTTCACCTGCACAGAGCCTAACAAAGGCCCTTACTTTGTTACCAGGTTACCAGAAAAAGCTGGCAGCAGAAAACCTATTCAGCATCAAAGATTCATCCAGAAATTCTGCCCCACAGCTGTTTAAATTCTTGTGGCTGTGATTCTGACATCCTGGCAGCATGGTACTTAAAGCAATACTGTATACTTTTCCTCGTTCTGTCAGCATCCTTGAATATTATTATTATCATTATTATCATTATTGTTATTGTTATTATTGTTGTTGTTATTATTATTATTGTTATTATTGTTGTTGGAATAGGCTGTGGCTCCGAAGGGGGATGAAGAGAACACAGGATTCCCACTGATATATTAACTTATATGTCGCATACAAAGCATTCTCCTCCCCTGTATCTGTTTTTCTCACAAGAGTCCTCTGAAAGAGGTGAGACTGACATGTAATGATCAACAAGACACAATACATTCCATGAATAGGAACTTGAAATTGGATGCATTACTTTTATTCTGAGTTTAAAACTGAGGGCCATTTATGGGGTCCAGAGAAAGAGGGTCAAAAAAGTCAAGTGAGGAACCATACCACTTCTTGCCCAATGTACATAAAAGGGGATAGAGCTTCAAGCATGCAATCTCAGCCTGTTGCAGATGCCCTGGTGAGTGGCAGGTAGTCTACAACACCTTTTCTGCAACTTTCAGAGTACTTTGTGCTTAATTTTACTGACAATTGCTAAAAAACAAATTGTGTGGTTTTCTAATTTAGGCAGGATTCCCCCAGGGGAATCAGGAAAAAAAAAAGCTTCAATGGTACAATGGTTAAAGTGCAGCATTGCAGATAATTTCTGCTCACTGCTTGGAGTTCAATCCTAATGGAGATTCAGGGTTGATTCAGCCTTCCATCTCAGTCATCCAGCTTATGGTTGTCCCAAAGGTGCTTTTTCTGGAGGCAACTGGACTTCTTGTTTTTTCTTTGAAAATTTTCGCTTCTCATCCAAAAAGTTTCTTCAGTTCTGAAAGGACAGTGGGGAATGGAAGGGTTTATATTCAGGGGTGGGATTCAAATTTTTTAACAACCGGTTCTGTGAGCATGGCTTGGTGATCACGTGACTGGGTGGACATGGCTTGGTGTTATTGTCTGGGTGTGGCCAACTCAATATCACTTACATCGAGGCACGATCTCCTTGCCTGGCCTCTCATGACTGTGGGGATGCTGCAACAGTTGTAAGTGTGAAAAATGGTCATAAGTCTCTTTTTCAGTTCCACTGTAACTTTGAATGGTCACTCTACACAAGCAATGTACCAGCAAGGGAGGGAAAAATAACTCCAAAAACATTCCTGAGACAGGAAGTCTAGTCCTGCCAAGAACGTAATAAGGGTTAACAGAGAGGCAGTTTCTGTAAGCAACACCAGAATGTTTCCTTCCTGCCTTCCTTACAGAATTAGGCCAGTAATTTCTTCTAACAACCAGTTCTACGAACTGCTTAGAATGTTAACAACCGGTTCTGGTGAATAGGTGCGAACTGATAGAATCCCCCCTTGCAGACAGTTGGACATTTCCATCCTTTTGGAGGGTCATTGAAGCACTTGGGGGTTTAACTGTATCATCAGGGTCACCTGAGTGGTGCTCCTGGTTCCCGCAGTCTGCAATTTTTTCTCTGGAAATCCATTCCTACTCCCATACTATTCAAAGGGTGTTCATCCCAAATTGTATAGCTAAAGGACTTGGGAGTGGGAATGCTTCAGCATTATAAACCCACCCAGAGAGCGCTCTAAAGCTATAGTTACATATTGCTATTGCTAAAAAAAGGAAAGAAAATCCTGTGCCCAATTTCCTACAGAATGCTGGTCATTAATATTCCCAATGTATTCCCCATTTACTGTCAAACATTTAAGGCAGGCCCTGGACACTAAATGTTGTCTACCTTGTTCTTGAGCTGCTAGCTGGATTGGGCTAACAAAAGGATCTATCATTTTTGTATCCCAACATTTTTCTAAGCATCTGAATGTGCAGAATATGTGTTTTTTTTTCCAGTATACAATTTATCCTCTCAGTCTTGTGCAAGTGATTAAGCCAAGTTTAATGACTAAATGGAAATAGCAATAGCACTTAGACTTATATACTACTTCATAGTGCTTTACAGACTTCTCTAAGAAGTTTATAGAGTCAGCATGTTCAATCTGGATCGTCATTTTACCAATCTTAGAAGTTTGGAAATCTGAGTCAACCTTGTGCCAGTCAAAATTGAACTTCTGGCAGTGAGCAGTGAGTTAGCCTGCCATACTGCATTCTAACCACTGCACCACCATGGCTAGAATCCAAAACTAGGTGTTTTAGATTAAAATCTAGTATAGACAAGGCAGTGTGAATCACTGGAACATCATGATTTTCATGTCTTTCTTCTCACCATTGACATGCTGGAGAGAGGAAAAGTGGAATAGTGAGGCATGTCTGGATCATTGATACTATGTATGCATACATGCTTGTTTTGATACAATGTGGAAGAGAGTTGTGAGGAGGAAGTGGCTATCTCATGTCCTATTAATATAGGACTCTCATTTAGGTCAGCGGTGTCAAACTGGTGGCCTGCAGGCTGGATGCGCCATGTACAGGCCATGCCCACTCTGGCTCCATAAATGGGAAAAACATCACAAAACATCATGTGACAGCAATGTGAGGTGGCAAGTTTGATACCCGTGACTTAGTTCATACGATTTTCTGAAATAGGTTCCACTAAAACTTTCTTGGTGGAATATGTCAATGAAGACTTTCAGTGTTAAATCATGGCAACTGTACTTCTATTTTTTGTCTCAAACATTTAACTGCTTAACCAGTAGTTTCTTCAGTTCCTATCTGGAAATTTAGGGCTCAGGCTAGAAGTACAGTAGTACAGTAAAAGAGAACTTATTTCCTACCTTTCTATTCTAGACTCATACGCTACTGAAGAAATTTTAAAAGTACTAGTGTTTTACTCTGTTTTTCAAACTTTTTCCTATGTAGCCTACGCAGCATATGGTTTTCAATTTGCAATTATTCTTGTTAATTTTTTGTTTGTTATTCCCTTGCCAGGCCTCCCTCATTCATGTTTGTTTCATTTTAACTTGGCACAGGCATATTCACCACAAATATTAAAGTGCATATGTGCATGCTGTTCACAATGGCTGCTGGCTTCCATCTCACAATAAGACACAGAAATTAACGCTAAATGAAGTCAGACAGGGAGGACAGAATGTCAGAAAACCACAGCTTTGAGTCATTAATATTTTGCAGAAAAAGTTGCTGAAACCTCCCAAGAAGTCTGGTTGGAACATTTGTTCATAATTCTATCCTTGCAGTTCTTGATTCAATTTTTATTGCAGGATTATTAGCGTAAGAATACTTGAGATGCATCCAACTGCAATTTTGCAAATGGCAGCTATCAATAGCTAATTATCATTATCTGCACCTCCTGCTTTCCAGTTCTCTCTGCCTTCTTTTATTATTTTCTCTCCCTGGTTCCCTCACATGCAGACAATTACACTATGTTAACATATTCCTCTCTTTGGATTTCCTCCCTGCAATCTGATAAAGTGGAATGTAGTTTGAAGTTTGTGCTATAATGGCTGTTAAAGATCCACAATATTTTTTGTTGTTTCAGCTATAGCAACCTATCATATCCCTTTCCTCACCACACCCATAAACACAGGTCTCCAGAGGCAAAAATGTCAGATTTCATTTTAAAATGGGAATATTCTCAATTATATACAAAGCAGGTCCTTGATCTCATGTTTGAGGATGTTTAGAAGACTGTTTTGGGAAACAATACAAAAGCATTTATTGCCTGATATAACATGCTGTCCTGTTCATACCAATCTTGGCTTGAGTGAGCAAGTAAGCAAGGAAAGAATTTAGGCAGGGGAAGGAAAGATGAAAATGATGTGCTGAGCATTTAGCCCCAATAGCATTTGTGAGAAGTAGATATGTACAAGATGTGGGCATGATGTCATATCACCATATTGGATATTTGAATTGTTCTGTAGTCACCCTGATTGAGCATTGTCTTACAATCCAAATTTTATCAGAAAATACTGTACAATAAAGCACTCTGCTTGCTGGAAATTATGCCATTTTCTCAGAAAAGGAGGCAAGATGATAAAAGGAATCCTGGAGGAAATGGGGATATGTTAGTGGTGGTAAATATAGACCCATCTTTTGTGTTTAGGTAATCTGAGTTTTATAACCAGCTATACCTGACGGGTCTGCTATTTTGTGAATAAGCAACTCTCCTTTTCAAAGGCATAAGATCATGACATGCTCCAAAAGTGCACACAAGTACCAAGTAACTGCCTATTAGTAGTAGAGCTTTTGTGATATTTACAATAACAGAGTTGGAAGGGGCCTTTGAGGTCTTCCAGTCCAGCCCCCTGATCAGTCAAGAAATCCTATATCGTTTCAGGCAAATGGTTGTCCAATCTCTTCTTAAAAACTTCCAGTATTGGAGCATTTACAACTTCTGGAAGCAAGTTGTTCAACTGCTTTGACCAAGTCTTTTAAAATTAATACCATAGCAAACTAAACACAGCACTGATGGTGTTACCTAGTTAGGTAATGAAACATCTGCAAGCAAAAAAATCAAACTCACGGGCACTAAGAACTCCACAAAAGTGTGTGTGTACCAGAGGTGGTATTAAGCAGGTTCTGACCAGTTCTGGAGAACCGGTAGCAGAAATTTTTGAGTAATTCGAAGAACCAAAAAAATACCATCTCTGACTGGAGATTTTGCAGTATCCTTCCTCTGCTCTGCTCATCACACCACGCCCACAGAACTGATAGTAAAAAAAATTGAATCCCACCACTGGTGTGTACACACAAACAAACACGCACACACACACACACACACACACACACTCAGGAACCATTCTTCTCCATCGGGCTATCAGGTCCAACCTGCAGAAATTCAGATGATAAATAGATGGTGGTAAAGGGTTTTTTTCTTTCTTTTTAATTTCTCTGTTGTCTTCAAGGAGTGGGCATTCATTCCAACTTTATCTGGGTAGGACAGACAAAACACTGTAATAATTACAGAATTTATAATATCTAGATTTCATGCCCCCTTCCTGTTGAGAAATGTGTTTTTACCAGCTTCTACAAATTCTGGTTTATTTCTTCAAAGTCTGGATTACAATTTCCTATCCACAGCTATACCATCAGAAGAATAGATTTCCACTCTGTTCAATGAAATATTTTGTTATCCTCCATAATAATTACCAGAAGGATCTTATTTATGTTCCTTTAGTTAATTGGATTTCTTACTTCACAGATGCACATTCACATATCACAATACCATGTTGAAAATTTAGTAGAAAAAAGCCACCATTACAATAATAATAGCAAGAATAATAATTTATTAAACTTGTATGATTCCTGATTCCCAGAACTCTAGGCATCTGACAACAATCAAAGGAATTATGATAAAATCTGTAAAAGATAAAGATTATGATATAATTTCAGAAATGTAGAAAAATTCAACATTTTCTTTCATATTTTATGAGGTTGTATAGGATAAGATATAAGGGAGATTTCTAAATCTGTGCTTTTACCCTCTAAATTACAGCCCTGTCAAACTGGTGGCTGCAGGCCTGATGTGTCACATGCAGGCTACCTCCATCCCAGAGCCGCAAAGGTAAAAAACATTGCAATACATCACATGACTCAATTGAGTTTGACACCTGTGGTCTAAAATAAAATTCTTGAATACAATTTTGAGGAGAGAATTTACTCCCTCATAGAGCATTTGGAATTACTTAGTATTTCCACATGTTCAGTGGTGTCAGGCTTTTAAATCTGGGGTAAGGTTTCCACATGGCACCCACGCCACTGAGCAGCAAAATGAATATTTATAATAATTGTGCTGTCTCAGAATGATCTTGGAGAAATTACTGGTTCAGTATGCAGATAGATGAGCAGTGCAGAACACATCAAAGAAATAATCCATTATGCTGTTTGGGAGATTGCATCATAATTTAGGAGTATCTAGCACTATCTCTGTTCCGTCCAGATATAAGTTGCGCAAGACCGGGTTCCAACAACAAACTCTTTATTTAATTCAGTAAAGCAATCGTAACAGAACAAGAGCCCAAGCCGCGGCAGCCCTTTATATAGCGGCTTGCTCGTGGCTTGTGGCCAGTGACACCACTTTAAGTGTTCCCACCATCCGGCGGGCCAATCGGATTGGTTCTCTAATGGCCAATCCGAGAACGGCCTTTTCGGCCAATCAGAATAGGGAACTTGGAGCTTACCAAGTTCCATACATAACAATCTCACTCTGCAAAATAAGTTTATTAATTTTATAGAACCATAATAGTTAAATTTTGGAAGCATTTCAGGATTAACTTGCAATAAAATTATAGATTTGACAGGGGCCGCTTATGAGATCAAGTACAGCTCTTGTTCAGAAACAGGGATCAAAAGAAAATACTACTAATAGAGAACTATACATTGACCAGATGAAGAGTCATGATTTCCATAGGTAAATTCATTTTCTGCTTCCCCTTCTTTGGTATTCTTTATGGCCAAAATAATGTATTGGCTTAAAGATGTGTCTTTATATCTATGTGATTATATCACAGCTTTTAATAATCCCTTTTATATGCCAAACTGAAGGCTACAACACTGAGTGAATGATTGAAAGAGCAGGAATCTTATTCTTTTTTGAATTTGATTCAAATTGAATTCAACAAACCTATGCTGAACAGCCATTTATAGCATTAAACATCACTTGCAAATAATGAATTTAAAATATATGGATTAATAGATAACAAGTAGAATCTGTAAATAGAGTGCTTTATGAATAAACCAGGCCTATATTGCTGGTTCAATACACCATTTAAAGATAACAATTGCTGGGTTTACTAATCAGGCTCAGCCCAAACAAAGCAAGCTACACAATAATTTAGTGTGAATCAAGCCGTTATTGGCTATTCTTTTATTTCAAATGGTTTTGGTACATATCTGACCTCGCAGTAGGCTTGGAAATAATGTGATGGCTTGCTGTCAACTAAGTTGCAAACTAATGTTCATAGTTTCATAATTGTATTTTAGACTAGTTTCAGTGCAGCACTTCGAAGTTGTCTTTGGGTGTTGTTTGCCTCCTTCTGTCAACACACCTGAAAGCATTTAAAGCCTATTCTGCTTGGTATGCCATACGCCTCAACTGTAATTATTGCCATGTTACTGATAATTTGTCAGCGTTATTACAGAAGAAATTAATTATGTATTATAAAACTTTAATAATACCAATATGTCAAGGATAAATACATGTTGGATCATTACCAAGCAATAAACATATAATGAAGCATATACAAATAGATGACTTCTAATATATGACTTCTCTTATTTTATAAATGTCATCAGCTGCAATCAAATTATCAGAAAGACCATGATCATATAATAAGACGTAGCTGAAATATTGGAAACATTTATGTTCATTATGTTTGTTTTGATTAATGTAAATGTACGTTTCCTGTTTATCTTTGGTTCCATTTTGGTAAAAAAAACATATGATTACTCCAAAACAACACCAAATGTATTTTGACATTTTCTTTCTGCAACTCTGTCATAAAATGTGTTTTTTGTTTATTATCTTGCAGCATCTTGTATTTACAAGCAGCCTCAGCTATCTAAATTTCAAAGGATTACATGGAGATACATACATACATATACATATACATATACATTTGTTTTTTTAAGTTTTCGCGGGTACTTACATGTGTGCTGTTCAGCTTCCTTTGGGTATTATCCCACGTCATTGTTGTTCATATTGTATTGCTTTTAAAGGTGTAGCAACGTTTTCAGCAGAATCCCATCTGCCATCATCAGGCTTCTGTATGGAGTTTGTATGTGGGTAAGGGTCTCACAGCCGTTGGTTTAAAATTGGGCTAGCCTATCCTGATTGGTTGAGAGTCTTGGTCTGTGTTTATTGGACTTAGGACGTTTGTTTGATTTTGGTTTTCTGTCTTTCTTTCTGTCCTGTCTTCTGTGGCTTTGATGTGGCTGGCAACGCTCTTTTCTGTTTTTTCCCCCTATTTGTAACATTTCTTGGGGGACAGGCTCTCTTCAGTGCAGCTGGCTTCGTGAAGAGGACGGCTGTATCTATGGTAAGGAAGCTGAGGCTTCATCTGTTGTGCCTGGTGGGTGCACAGACTCCCTCATCTGACTGCCTCAGTTCAAACACCCCCCCAACCAGGACCGCATGAGATGAAATCACTACTTCCTAATAGGATAACAGTCCTTCCTTTCACACGAAGCCAAGCTGCAGCTAAGCCTCCAATACAGGTAACAGAGCACTGCCGCCAATCCAAAGCCACAAAAACAGACAGAAGAACCAGAAACACCAGATCCAAACAACAAGTCCAATAAACACAGACCAAGACTCCCAACCAATCAGGATAGGCTAGCCTCAAAAAAAAAAAGGCCTTGGGGACGACTGTGCTGTCCAGCCAATATATAATTAATGGAAGTGGGATAGTTAGTTAAAAATTGGGATCTGTCCTCCTAAGAGAATGCATCATGGTAAATGTAGTTAAGGTATTCTAGGAAATGTAGTCCATGTCATGTGGCCACATCTGTAATCCTGACTGGCCACTGAATTGATCCTTGATGGGTTGGAGGAGGTTTCTCCACTCTTGCCTGGAACCCACCACCATGGTGCTGTCTCAACCCCTTGCTCCCTCATTTTGGGGATGAAAGATTACCATATTTTTACACCATAAATTGCAGCTATGCAGAGAATTGGACATTGGGATGAATCTCGATGTAACTGTGGTTATCTTGAGGATGCCTGATGAACCAATAAAAAGACTTTGTATGGATGCTTTGTGGAGTTATCTATTTGCCTTTTTTATACATTCAGTCAGGAATTATAGAGGGCAGAATAACAACCATGACCTGGATAACTGAGAATCTCCATAGACATTTATGTGTAGGATATTTTCAGACACCAAAATTGTGCAGTATCATAAGAATCCTGTTCTGTGAAGTCATTGCAAATTTATGGTAGCAAGTCTATCACACTCTTATTACACCTTTTTTTTTTACATTTTACTGCAGTAACATTTGAACTATAAATCAGGTTAATTATTTATGTGATATATAGATATTTATTCCTTTATTGATGAATAAATATTTGTTTGAATTATAGATGGTGAAGTCCAAAATTGACATAAGTGTAGCCATTTTAGTTAGTCTTAGTATATATTCTTTTTCTTACTTTCTTTGTGGTAGTCATGGGGGGGGGAAGGGTTTTGGGCTTGACACATTCCTAAGTATGGAAGAGTGGAGATAAAGAGAGTGTTTTGGCTAGGTGATCTTTCTTCCCATGGGAAACGAGCTATCCTCACTGGGCCCCTTGAGGTTTGGGCCCCTTGAGGCCCCTTGAGGAGATTTATGACATCAAGCAACATTAAATTACTTCTATTGGAAAATTTGACTTTTGGGGGTTGTTTCTAACTTGTAATATTGTGGGGTAAATTTGGGTTGTGTCAGATGCGGAATTACCATGGACTTTGCCAATTTGATGCCTTTCTAAATAAAAGAAATATTTTCAAAAGATGGACTTTGTACTTTTCTTTTTAAATGGATTTCATCACTTGTAAACCTAATAGATGAATTATATTAGTTTTAGTTGTTCATTTTTACTTTGTGATTTTATTTTTATTTGTGATGTAGTCTTTAATGTTTAATGAATAAATACTGGTTGTAGATGACTGGTTGGTCATTGGTTGAGGTTTTTATTGATTTGATATATGGCAGGAGTGACAATAATCTGACAGCAAGATTTGGTCAACAGTGAAACAAATGCAACTGCAAATGGCATAAATATAATGGCCACAGCCAGCAATGCTGAAGTTATATATTGCATAGCAGAGCATTCATTTAACAAGATCCCTTGTAAATACAATATAAATTTATGACTCTTATTAAAATATGATAATATGATGAAGATATACATGTGCAGGTTACCTGAAAACTTGTTTAAGGACAAATATGAATGAAGACAAGTGTAGCTATTGTGGTTACTGGGATGAAATTTAAAAGTGCATTAAACATAAAGTTCAACATAAAACATTACATGTAACATTTAGGAGATTCTTAATATACAGACCTATAATATCACTTCAATTTGTTGTTCGTTAAAGAAAATACAAATAAATTATGTACTAAATGTATGGCATTATGGCTGTTACAGAGGGAATGGAAGAATTTGCTGAAATTAGTCAGCTGTTGCCAATTTTTTCCCCTTTGAAAGTTTCTGACCCTCATTTCTATAGCTTCCCCATCAGAGTCTTATTTGATGCAAAACTGTCAGTTTAAAGCCTTGAAGAAAGAGTGACAACAGAGTCAACAAACAGAAAGCTGATATGGAGAAAGAAAATACACCTGTTTTGCACTTGCCATGATGAAGTACTAACTTATTCAAAGGCTGACAGGCTATTTCTGACTATAGTTTGGGATGGGAGGAGGGGGGAAAATTAGGTGTATGCAAAAATAACCAGTGCTAAGACCTGTCACAGCTTCCAATTATAGAATGCCATTCACAAGCCTGGAATGTGACCTTCCCAAAACAGATGGGCTGAAAGAAATTCAGCTGTTTGAAGGGAAGCAAGAGAAAAAGGCAATTAAAACAATTTGAAAGAAAAGCATGATTATCTATACAATGAAATGGAAAGCAAGAAAAAATCATTAAAATGCTACAATTAGTGTATCTAGGAAAAATGAAAAATATAATGGCATAAGAGAGAGAAGCGCATCTTAAACAAAATCTAGGTTGATTTAAAATTCTGAAACTAAAGATCAAAGGCTCTCCTCTTTCATTATTGATATAAGGAGAATGATATTCTGGCTATGCAATATTTTTTTGACTGAATAGATATAGTTTGTAACTATAGCACCCATACAGAAAATGTCTATTTAGCTTAAGAAACATGTTTTTTTCTTGTTTAAATAGGTTCAAATAAAGGGGGGTAGCACAAATAAAGGTATTTGATTGGGAAGTCCAGGGTCAAATCCTCATTTGGGTGTGACATTCCTTGGGTGACATGATCATGATCTCTTAGTTAAATGTTCCTTACAAGGTGATTGTGATAATAAATGGGCATAAGGTATAGCATGTAAGTTGCAGGTTCCACAGGTTATGTGGGGAAAATATAAATTATGCAAATATGTTTCCATTCCACATTTGTAAAAAAAAAAGAAGTAGCAAATATAGCCACGAGATGGTTAATATTAAAAACAATATTAAACCTCACCTCCCTTCAATTCATTTTGCAGGCCATTAAAAAGATATCTAAAGGCTTATATTTTGGGGTATTTTGAATATGTATTTTCCACCTGCTCCATTAACAGTGTTTGAGTGGCTTACAAAAATTTTATAAAACATTCATATTTCTACATATAAAGGTAATTAAAACAAGAAAGCATAAAACATTAAAAACCAGAGCTGCATGACATGCTATTGAGCCTTATCCTGAATGTAATAAACTTCTTGACACCGAGAATAATCAGATGAATGGCTTGCCATCAGAAGTTGTGGATGCTCCATTGCTGGATTTTAAGATGAGATTGTTCAGCCATCTATCCATTTTTACCATATTATCACATACTACCACATTCTGGGATATATACAATTTAAAAACAACCATCAACAACCCCAAGGTTGACTCCACAAAAAATGGATTACAATTATCTAGTGCTGATTTAAATAATTTAGTGCTTAATTTAAATAACCCAAAACTAAATCTGTTTTTCAATTATAGACATCTGGCTTAACCATCAAAATAGTTTTCCTTAGCATAAATATTATGTAGTAGATCCAAGAACATCCTCCTTCCCAGACTGCAAACCTAATTATTAAGGAGGGATGCAACTCAACCCAGTACAGAAGTAGTTCAAAAATGTTTACCAATGCCCAGTCCTTTACCACCTGGAGGAAATCTCAGGCAGCATAAAATCCAAGCTTACAAGAAGGAAATATATTTGTGTATTGATATATTGATGGTAGCTGAAAACCTATGAACACTTCTTTCTAGCAGCTTGCTATAGATTAGAGACAAACTGGCATTTTTCAGGATCTCTGATGGTGGTCTTTGTAACCATTTTCTTTTCCCCTTGAGTTTTCCTATAATTGCATTGTAGTATGATATAACACTGTTCTCAAAGAAAGAACATTTTATTTATTTATGGGATTCAGCTGTCACTTCAATGTGAACACTCAATTTCAAGCTTCTGACAGCTGGGAAGAAGGAATTAGATTGTCATTGTGATCATCACCATTGCACCTGCAGTTGAAGTTTTCTGCTCTGTAATCAAATTAATGGAATATTATTGCATGCAGTGGTACTTAAAAATGGAAAAGCACCTTTTGCATATAAAAGTATCAATAAAATATTAGTGTTCTCCTCTTAATATAGAATTGAGTATATTATAGCACTGAGCAGGAGGTTGGACTAGGAAACCTCCAAAGTCACTTCCAACTCGATTATTCTGTTATATTCTAATATTAGTTCAAAACAAGCTTACAGATCTGAAAAAATGTTGATTAATGAAACAATCAAGTTAGCAAATTTTGCAGATTCTTCCCTTTTGTTTTCTTCTAAATTATGTAAACATTTCACACCTCTGCTATTATCATTTAATAACTCATTTTATTCTCAAGATAGTTTTAGAATATATATTATCTATCTGTAGACAGCTAAAGAAGGAAATTAAAAATGTAGTTAAACTGATTAAAGAGCATACTTCATTAATATATTCCACTCTAAACTATACAAATTCTACTTAATAGAACTTGTAACTCTTTGGCAGATAACTAATTTTGCATTCCTTTGATCAAATTTCCAGTAACAGTAGATTTCCCAGTAACTCCCTAATGTCTACTATGCCCTGAAAACCCTAAGCACAATAACACACATGTACATATTCTAGAATATATACTCTATATGCTTCCAGTTATATCATGCATATGAAGTACTAAAAAAAAATCTGTTCAATGGATCAATGTAAACTAGCATCATAATTAAATTAAATTAACTTGTGGGGAGAACAAATGAGGCTACAATCCTCATTCATCTTCCACTGCAGTTGTGTCAGAAACATTGAGGCATTTATGGATTGAAAGGATTAGCCAGTAACATCAATGTTGCCTGGACAATGTCCAGCTTGATTCTTAAATTTCTTTCATGACCTTGGCAGGAGATGGAGCGAAAGACAGGAGCTCAATCCCGCCCCACAGCAGGACTTGTGTCTTGAACACAGGTTTGTTAATCACCATTCCAGCATCCTAACCACACAAGCTATCATGCTCCTTCTCTACTCACTGATCTAAATTCTTTTGAACTTTAAGTATAAACCATAAGAAATCAGAAGCCAGAGCAATTCAAATGAATACATATTTGTCAGATACCAATACTCTGTACAAGAATCTGAACTACTAATGATCAGAGCAAATTGGTGGTAGATAAGACTCAATGGAACTCAAGGTGGGATGGATTTAGATCTCTTGGGGTCATGAAGAGATTCGAAATCGATTATGTGCTTGACTCTTCCCTCAGGCTCAGCCTGGTCAACTCCTACAGTTAGAATTCAATATCTAATTAGTTTGTAGTCCAGGATTATAGTATTAGATTATATGCAACATTAGACTGTATTTTTAACAACAAAGTTATCTGTGTTAAATTACAGAAAAGTGTGTCCTCCTATATATTTTTAGCATTTCACAGGCAAAACTGATTTTGTGATAAGATTCAGTTTTGTTTTATAGACTCATTATCTTCTATTGTGTAGAGATTATAAGGGATGGTTTTGAAGAACAAAGGGAAGACAAGGCAATGTGGCTTCTGTCCAGACTAAGGAAATAATTTGCAAAAATTTCTTCAGACTGTCCCTCTGCCCCACTCCCAAATTACCATAGCAGTTCTAAAAGTAGCTTTAGGTCTATATGGTATCTGTTTCTTGGTCTAATCTAATTTACATAGCCAACATACTGTAATTTCTGCAGGCCTAACCCCACAGGATTTCTGAAGCAACATGGAGAATTCACCCTTATTGCTACAGTGACATTGCTCATTGGCCTAGCGATAAAATATTTTTGGTTTAGTTCCTTTCATTTTACTATAAAAAGTAAGCATATGCAAACAGGGAGGAAAAAATGTTAACTTCAAGCAAGCAAGTTCAACCAAGAGCCTTTTGTGTAGCAGTCCCTATCCTATGGAACAGTCTGCCTCATGAAGTTCAGCAGACCTCTAACTTTCTAGCATTCCATAAAATTTTGAAGACCTGGCTTTTTCTTCAAGTACTTGGATAAATTAGATCGGAAGTTTGAGTTGGCTCCAGGTTTTCCATTAAGTTTTACTATGTTTTCATGTTTTTTAAACATTGGATTAGGAGCCACCCACAGCTACTTATAAGATGGGTGACTATATAAATATATTAAATAAATGAATAGGAGAAAAATCACATTTTTAGCTTATTTTTTAACCTTTTTACCAGAAGTCAGAAAAACTAGAGACTTAGCCTTTGTCTTACTTAGAGATCTTAGATTGCTTAGAAAGTAATATTAGACAGGATTCTATTTAGAAGGCAGCAAAAAACAGGATGACTGATTACATCAATCAGTGATTTCCAGACTTTACAGGCAGGATGGGTTTTTGCACTGGAGAATCTGCAATAGATTCGTAAGGCGTCACTTTTCATTAAAAAGGTACTGAATTGTTGAAGAAAATAAATATTCCAATTTGTCTCACATTTAGAAATGTATTGGCTTTATGTGATCTGCTATGATATCTTTAAATGTGTTTGAAACGATAAAAGGAACTTCTGGTATATAATGATGTTAAGCAAAAAGCAGCTTCATAGAAATTATTTCTTATTGAACAAGAGGGTCTGGGGAAGTAACAGCCATTTCCATCAACATAAACCACAGCAGCATTAGAAATTGCATTGGCATAGGACTTAATGGCCAGACAAATAAGGTTTAGGTTAACATTGCCTTTGGAGAGATTTCACAGATGCACTCAGCTCTGCCCAAGGGAACTGATTTTGCTATATATACACCTTCTCCATGCAACAGCTGCTGTAGAAGTCTAATAGTCATGTTAGTAATCAAAGTTGGATACAGAAAAAGGAGCATAAATCAAAAGATCTAATACACTGCTCAAAAAAATAAAGGGAACACAAAAATAAGACATCCTAGATCTGAATGACTGAAATATTCTCATTAAATACTTTGTTCATTACATAGTTGATTGTGCTGACAACAAAATCACACAAAATTTATCAATGGAAGTCAAATTTAGCAACCCATGGAGGTCTGGATTTGGAGTTACACTTACAATTAAAGTGGAAAAAAAACACTACAGGCTGATCCAACTTTGATGTAATGTCCTTAAAACAAGTCAAAAATTTGTGGCTTCATATATTGTGCCACTTTCACGTCGCCTGTATTGACCCTCCTACAAATGCCTTGGGCATGCTCCTGTTTAAGGTGAGAGGATGGGTCTCGCTGAGGATCTCCTCCATACCTGGGGACTATAAGCCAGTCTCCCAATCTGTGACGGTCTGGTGTTGCCAATTGGCATTAGGTGGATGGAGTAGGAGACATATGATGTCCAGATGCTGCTCATTGGGATTGACAGATCTGGGGAACGGGGGCAGGCCAGGTCCATAGCATCAATGCCTTCAGGTTCTCTTTCAGGGAAACTGCTGGACCACACCTCCCCACATGAGACTCTAGGCATTGTCTTCATTGATGGAGTACCCAGGGCCAACTGCACAGCAATATGGTCCTAAACAAAGGTCTGAAATTCTTTATGCTTGGATACCTAATTCGTGGCCAGTACAGGCTACCTTCTTGGCAAGTACAATCGACAGGTCTGTGCGCCCCTAAAGCAACATGCCCACTATCCAACCATAAATGGACCCACGGGAAACACTGGTCATCCGGCTGGAGGTATGTGGGGAGCTAGCAGAAACATTTCTCCATGGGCTCTCCAAGACCTGGTCACTATCTTGTCACATGATCCTTCAGCCATGAAAACCTGCCTTTCATCGTGTGAAGATGCACAGGGCCGCCAGATATGCAATGTAGTGCCCAATCTGTTTGATGTTTTTCCTGGCAAATGCCAAATATGCCCCCGTAAAGAACACCCCCCACCTGTGACATCAAGGCCCTCATTACTACTTTGGACGACCTCAGGGACTGTTCTCTGACGTTTGAGCAGCCAACCATGCCAACATTTGGCCAGTGCTCCTCCTGTTCCTCCTTGCACCAAAGGTGGAGATTAGCGTGGATGCTGGTTGTTGCTCCTTGTACGGCCTCCTCCAATGTCTCCTGAATTGTACTGGCCCTGTCTCCTGGTAGCCGCCTCCATTGCTCTGGACACTACGCTGACAGAACACCATTCAAACCTTCTTGCCACAGGCTTGCGTTGATGTGCCATCCTGGATGAGGCTGCACTACCCTGAGCTACTTGTGTGGGTTGCTTAAGACCCCGTTCTCTCATGCCTACACTGAGTTGACAAGCACCACCAAGAATTTCAAAAAACGTGAACCAAGGCCATAACTAGCCAGAAAGCATGAGGAACGTGAGAAGGTCTGGGTTACCAAAACCCCTGCAGATCACTCCTTTACTGGGGATAGTCTTGCGAACTATGCCTATGGCTTTCCACTTGTTGTCTGTTCCCATCCAGCATATAAAATTGATTTTGTCATCCATCAGTGTTGCTTACCTAAAGTGAAAAAACAGGTTTTAGAATTTTCTCACAGAAGTGTGATTGACTTGGAGTTACATTGTGTTGTTTAAGTGTTCCCTTTATTTTTTTGAGCAGTGTATATCTATATCCATTTTGAATAAACAGTCACATAGTTCATGTTGCATTGCTAATAATAATGTATTTTATTCATACATTTCATTTTGATAATTTTAGTTTTCCCCTCCCTCCCCACTGCTTTAAAATGCATTAAAATGTACACAAACAGATGTTGTGGTGGGTGGCAGACCAAGTTAGAGCATTCTTCTCACTCTTTTTCCCATCAAGTAGTTATAAAAAGTTACTTGGAGCTTAAAGAAATCAATATATTTTCTTATTTCATCATCTTGGCCTTTTAAATTTAGACCAGGCATGCCTCCCAAGCTTCATCACTCTCCCACACTGACTCTTTTCTCTGTCTCTTTGTTATTATTTTGATGGGCCCTTCTTGTCTTTCTACAGCCTGAATCTCAAAACATCTTCTCATTCCCCAGTAGGAAACAGCATCTGCTCAACATCAAGTATGAAGTAGCTGCTTGGATATGTTTTTTTCCCCTTTGTGTAATGGTGAATATGATTGCTGGTTTTGGGGAAATATTCTCCTTGAAATATATTTCAAGGAAAATATTTCCCCAAAACCAGCAATCATTCTGGAGAACCGGTAGTGGAAATTTTGATAGTTTGGAAAACCGGCAAATACCACCTCTGATGGGAGATTTTACAGTATCCTTCCTGCCACACTCACCAGCCACGGCTACAGAACCAGTAGTAAAAAAAAATTGAATCCCATCACTGAAACACACGTATTTGGCTAGTGAAAATTCCTTTAGGAAATGATAATTTATTCCTGATAGCTTTACATTTTCACTGATACAAGAGATGTAATAATGATACAAGAGTTGTAATAATGATACAAGAGATGTGATAATTCACTTGACCCTTTTTAATTTATTGTGTGATTTCTTGATCCCTACGGAGATTAAATGGGGAGAATTTCACAAAATGGTCAAATAAAAGATTTGTGTATTACATAACTTCTAAATTGTTTTTTTCTGCACTATTTCTGAGATTGCAGAATGACATTGATTAACAGAAAGCTTCAGAAAAAGAGAAATATTTCCCCACAGAAAGTAAAATAGGATTTATTTTGCTGCTATGAAATAAAAAGCTTTAGAAGCATTGTTTCAAGATCAACTGTGCAGGATTTCTGATTCAAAACAAATAAGATGTCAAACTCCATGCTGAAAATTGCAAGTTTATCATTGCCAATAAAATGATTTCTTTATTGTGAGAACTGATGGTTGTTAGCCACTGATAAACAATACAAAAATTCTCTATTCAGGTAGAAGGAAGGAAGGAAGGAAGGAAGGGAGGGAGGGAGGGAGGGAGGAAGGAAGGAAGGGGCAAAATCTTCTGTCAGAAATCCAATTAATGCCCTCAGTGGTTAGAGAATATCACTTTCTGAGAAAGGGAACAAATCGAATATATGGGATGAGGAAATAGTCAATACTATGAATTGCAAGGCTACTATTACATGAAGAAAATGCCCTGCGCTATAATATTTTATATCAAGGATTTATACCTAGGATTTTCCTGAATGTTTTTGTAGAAAACAACTGAGGCAATACCTTAAGCAGAAATTGCAACAAAACAGTTGTTGTCTTTAAATAAAGAATCCACTAACATCTGCTGCTCATCAGTTTCAGTCAAATAATAGTTTAGAAAAAAGTGTAAGGACCCAGCTGCTAGTATTCATCCTGTTTGCAATCCTAAATGCTTCAAGGAATGCCAAGAAAACAAAGTTATTTCCGTGAGTTTTAGAATTCAATTATTTTAGACAGTTATTCAAGCAGTTTTGTCTGCTTAATATTTAATCGTATAAAAGTTTGCTTAAAAGAAAGCCTAATGTTAAAAAGAATGAAAAACCCAAGCCAGGGAGCATTTTGTTAATGCGAGCATTTTTATATTTTATTTTACTTTCTTTAAAGTATTCTTTAATCAGTTGTTTATATTCCAAACACCAAATAAAAATTTAGCAAAGTAGTCAACCATGCAGTTCTTCATTATAGGAAACAATTATGAACAGCTATAGTACTTATGCGTTAACACAATTGCTTGTGTAGACATCTTGAAAAAAGTTAGGTGAAGTTATAAAAATAACAGTTATGTGCAATTAAGTCGATTGGTGACCATTGCTACTGCTACATAGTACTTATATGTTCTGTACTATACATATAAACAGAACTGTAGTTATCTATTTATATATCTTATGAATTTATAAGGTAGAAAATATGATTCAGGTGCCCTTGCAAGAAGCCAAATAATCAAGGAAGAATAAAACATATAACACATTATCAAATTACATAGAAAATTATTATAATTAAAGTAAAGTAATTAAAAATAAAGTAATAAACTGAGTTACAAATTGAAGGAACAATATGGCTATTAAACAGATATCACCAAATAATTTGATTTTCTTTCGCGTATAATACAAGACTGAAAATTTTGACCAGTGTCACATTCTTTATCTAGGATCTGTATAAATCTAGTTATGTATTCATAGATGTGGATTTCAGCAGAAAATGTGATGAGAACATTTCTTTCTTTCCAAGTGTGATGGCTTAACATACATTTACATTCACTATGAAAAGCAATCAGAGATGGATTTTTCTTCTGCATCCATTACAGAGGTGGTATTCAGCAGGTTCTGACCAGTTCTGGAGAACCCGTAGCGGAAATTTTGAGTAGTTCTGAGAACCGGCAAATACTACCTCTGGCTAGAGATTTTATCCTTGTATCCTTCCCTTGCCACGCCCACCAAGCCATGCCCACAGAACCGGTAGTAAAAACAAATGAATCCCACAACTGATCCATTAGACTAGATCAGGAGTGTCAAACTTTCAGCCCAACAGCTGGATGCATCACGTGCTGGCCACACCCAACCACAGTTTCGTGAAGGAGGAAAAAGTCATGATGCATCATATGATGACAAAGTGACACCATGAGTTTGACACCCCTGGACTAGATGGATTTATTTTTCAACCAGGGAACCTTATTTTTTAATCAGGACGACCTTATCCTTAGGGATAGCTTCACAGTTGTACATAACAGTGTAGTTGAAGAGAGGTGGTGATGATTTTCTTAAAGAACACATTTCCTTCCCTTAAAAAAAAAACCAAGCAGTTCTCCATGCCCTAATCACTGTTGATATGAACAGTTGTTGCATTCTAAAGCTGGAAGGATAATATGGTAGGAAACAGGTGCCCTTTTGGCAAAGAAGCAATTGCACAGTGGGGTAAAAAGAAAAAAAATCAATCAGGAAACTGTGGGGTGAATTCTTATCCCTTCAGTTTGAGGACTGTTCCTATTTGCCTGCGTATTACACCTCATGGTGAGCAAGCTATAAACCATGAATTCACAATAGCAGTTGGAAAAACATATGCTTAAGTTCCTGCATTCACAGCACTCTTTCCAAGAAATCAAACCACTTGGTTTCTTTTATGCATAAGATATGATCCTAAAACATTTTATTTCACTCCTTGGAACACTTGGAAGTTTTATTGTCCTGTAAATTGAATTATTTGAATGCACACACTTTTGATTTTGGCCCATAGTTTCTTTTGACTATATGAAAGGTCCAATAAAGTATATAATAAAATATACAAATTACATAGAGACTCTGGAAAGTTTAAGGTTTTAAATAGTCAGACTGCAGGATAGTTTGTAAATCAACATTATCATCCCTCTCCTTCCTGCTGAATTATTATTATTATTATTAACATCATCATAATTACTAGTATAGTGACTCATAAAAAATGAACTCAAGTCAATTTTATATTGTTTAATGTATTAGGGTGGTACATTCTGAAAAATAAAGATCAGATATGTAGTTTTGGCTTCATATCCTTGTTGAAATCTTAGAACAAACTAGTTCTTTCTCTTGCTTAATTAACATTGTGCAACTCTTTTTAGCATGTGTGGCCAGTTGGTCACTTCCTGGCATGCCCATCTGTTCTCCTGTATTATGTGTGCCAAAGATCCCGCTACAAAGAATTGTGGAAATTTTATAATAAAGTACGCTACCAGACCATACAGTTTTCATTATTTGTGTCAAGGATATAGTACATGATATTGTAAATATTCCTACTTGTGTTGCTGTTACTTAGTATTTCAAAATGCCCTGAATCATCTAGATGAATATGGCTTTTTTGTAGTGGGCTCAAATCTCAATAAAAAATGTGATAAGAAATTAAAACAGTCTTACAATCCTACCATGCAGATTATCATGAGAAAGAGGTAATCAATAGAACTGATAAATTGATAAATATGTTTTCCTAGAAATGTACATTAGTTGTACATCAACTGCTATATTAATAAATCTAGAGAAAATGTTATTTGTCATCTCTAGGCTGTTACAATCTGGATGATAATTAAATATCAACAAAGAAATACAGAAAATTCTGTTTGCTGCAATCTAGCAGTTGTCCAGAGATTTGCCTGAAATTATTTTTAGTAGCACTTAAAATATGTAATCTATATAATACAGTCATAAGATTTCTTAAGGCTATTTTTTTAAATGCAAAAACTGCAAAATGCAAGTCAATATAATAAAGGGAAACTTGTTTTTGCATCAAGAATTAAGAGTAAAATTAACCCTGGTAACAGCAACTTGTTGATAAAACAGCAACTTTAATGATATTTTTTTTAAATGAGATTTTTCTTATTGATCATATTTGTTCAATAATTATTGTCATGAAAATTATGGCTAATATGACATTGATGTGAAACTATCCATTATGGCAAGTAATTTTAGTAGAATTGGGAGGAAAATACTTTATTTTTATATTGTTATAAAAATTTGAGCTTTTGTCATATCACAGAGCTATTTGCTGAGAATAAAATGCAGAAAGAGCAAAATATTATAAAGTTGTAGGAGTTTGAATCTGAATTTACAGTCTGTTGTTCTGCTGCAGGTACAACTAAAGTATCAGGCAAACTTTCAGGTAATTCCATAGGTTATGCATTAGTCATCTTGACAGTACATACAAAATAATAAAATCAATAAAGATCCAGTCCCATTTTCTGCAGTAGTGATGCCAGCAGCAACAATGGAGAACAGCAAAACACCAATAATGTCCTCAAGGCACACGAATTAATGATGATTGAAAAAAGCTGTTCTTAGAGAACAACTGATCCAGTAAAGTTGGTTAGCCAGAGAGAGATCAAAATAGAATGGCCTCATTTATCAGTAAGGAATATGTGGTATGTGTATTTCACATCTGGTCTCTGAATGTGTCTTCGCTGTCACAGAAGGCTCCATTTGTGACAGCCTGAAATGTATACCCAAACTGCATTGGTGGTTTATAAAATCTTATTAGTTTCTAATAAGCTTTCCTGGTTTGTTGAAAAAAAAATAGCAAACTGCAGTTGTGTAGTAGAGACTAACTGATGTATTAACTGATAATTGTTATAGTAATAACATGAGGCATGTGTGGTGAGGGATTCAACAAATTACCAACCATCAACTGACCAATGTTATCCCTGCTGAGGGGGATGTTTTGTTGTCAGAGGAGCTGAATCATTTCTTTGCTAGCTTTGAAGTGGAGACATCAGAGACAGCTAAAATACAGCCATCAGCCCATTGTAGCCCCACTTCATTGTGGAGGAACAGGAGGTGAGGAGCATTCTGAGGGCTGTGGACCCTTGAAAGGCTGCTGGTCCTAATGGTATCTCTGGCTGAGTGCTTAAAGACAGTGCTGATCAATTGGCTGGAGTCTTTACCAGGATTTTCAATTGGTCTTTGTCCCAGTCCACTACTCCATCTTGTTTGAAGACTTCCACCATTGTTCCACTGCCAAAGAAGTACCCAATCAATAACCTCAATGATTACAAACCAGTGGTACTCACTTCTATCATAATGAAGTGCTTTGAGAAATTGGTCTGCCAGCACACTGTTTCTGGTCTTCTGCATACATTTGATAAACACCAGTTTGCATACAAAAGGAATAGATCTACAGATGATACTATAGCCATTACTCTTCACACTGCTCTGATTCATTTGGAATAGTGGATGCAAGCTATGTGAAGATGCTTTTTGTAGATTTTAGCTCTGCATTTAACACAATATTTCCACATAGACTAGTGTCTAAACTTATGGATCTAGACTTTCTTATTCAATCTGCCTTTGGATTATGGATTTCCTGTCTGGTGCTCTCAGAGGGTAGGTGGGCAAAAACATCAGCAGACATAGAACCAGTTCTATGTCTACTGCTCTTCAGCCCTTATTGTTAACACTGGTACACCACATGGTTGTTTCTTGAGTCCTTTACTCCATACTCTTTATGTGCATGACTGGGGGGGGGGTCTACCAGTTCTGTCCACCTCTGTAGAACTGTAGCTCTGAAGAGCAGTAGACATAGAACGGTTCTATGTCTGCGATGTTTTGTCCACCCACCCACCGGGCTCTTACCTGACTTTTTTCCTGCTTTTACAAACTTCAGCTGCCGTGCAAGGCGCAGCTACAGTTAAAAAGGCAGGAAAAAGTGCTTTTCAAAGGCTGCTTCTTTGCATGCAGCGTACTGATGATGATTTACCAGGCATACTGGTGCAATGTACAGGGAAGCACAATCGTAAATCACCGAACCTCATTAAATCACTGAACCTGTAATTAACCCTGTTGGATCCCACCCTGTGCATGATTGCATTCCCACTCACATAATAATACTATTACTATATTTGCAGATGATACTACAATGGTGGGACTCATCTCTGAGGGTGGAGTGAGTCTGCCTATCAATATGAGGTGGATCAGTTTGATATTTTGTGTGGGGAGACAATAACTTGATCCTTAACACCAATAAGTCCAAAGAGCTTATAGTGGACTATAGAAGGAATAGATCAAACATCCAGCCCTTGCTTATCAATGGAGACCAAGTGGAGCAAGGGGCCAGTTTTAAGTTTCTAGGTGTTTCATAAACATCTGGACAATCACACTACAGCACTGATCAAAAGCCCAGCAGAGATTATACTACCTGAGACTTCTCAAGAAACAACAACTGAATGAAAAACTGCTGGTGACCTTTTACTGCTCCACCATAGAGAGTATTTTAAGTTACTGCACCTGTGTATTGTTTTCCGATTGCATTGTGGCAGATAGGACATCTCTCCAGAGGATTAACATCTTGCCCAGAGATCATTGGTTGCCTCTCTCCCCTTTTTGGAAGAACTTTATAGCTCCGGCTGCCTTAAGAAAGTTTTAAAATATTCTCAAAGATCCATCTCATCCTGGGCACCCTTTTTTTGAACTATTACCATCTGGCAGACAGTACAGGATAATAAAAACAAGGACCAATAGGTTGAAAAGCAGGTTCTATCCCAGGGCAGTAACTATATTAAATTCTACTATGTAGTGCAATATTAATACAATATCTGGTTTTCAATTCAATTGTATAGAATATAAAGGTGTTTTATTTTTATAGTTATAATATATACTTAAGATGGCATTCAATTTCATTGTATGAGGAACAATGACAATAAAGTAAATTAAACTAATCAATAACTATTCATCAATTAGTAATTTCATTTACTGAAGGCAAAAAAAAATGCATCCTAACTGAACATTCCTAAGTACACAAGAAGGAAACTGGAAATAGAACATGGAAAAAAAAATTATTTACCCAATATTTCAACCAGACCGAGCAGGATCCTTCTGGAGAAGAGGATGCACAGAATTTTTTTATCTTAAGACAAAAAAGGTTCATTCCAGTGGTCAGTAGGCCACCCACATAGCCACAAAACCTGCAGTTCACTGACTGAGTGAAAATGTTGAGTTTACAGTTACATGCAGAAATCTCTAAAAAGACTTCCTTTTTAAAACATTCCTCTCATCAACCTGCTGTTTCAGGGGAAAAATACTCTTCCTGTGTTTTAGGACTAGAAAAATATTAGAGCAAAGTAACAGTAGTGGAGGACAGAAGTGCTGGGTATGTTTATTTTTTTAAATCCATAATTCAAAAATATATATTCTGGCTAAGTTAACAGCATATCTTACTTCAGTGCCTTCAACTTACTGGTTTAGGCATCTGTCAATTTTATTTCATTTTGCTTAGCTTAGAGGTAAAATGCAGCACTGTTGGTGTTTTTTTCAGTTTAGGAGAAGATTCAACTTGAATTAAATTTGCAGAGTATAAAGCTAAAACTACCTTAGCCTGAAGGCTTGGAGGCATAATTACAATAGCTACACTTGGGAAATGTATTGGGCAACTGTTAACATGGATTTTGAAATCCCTTCAAAATAAATTTCTCTGTAAATCGTGCTCACACTGGTAGAAGTTAACCTCAAGATAAACATTTAGCTTAGTTAGGAAATAGGCTTTTAGCTGATCAACATTTGTTCATTTTCCAAATGAAGAGTACAGAAGAGTAAGTTTTATGACCACTTAACAGGATTTTAAAAAATGAAATGACACATCCATCTATCTTTTGTCAGGCATTCACTCCTATAAAAAAGCTATTTTTCATCCTTATCAAAAATTATCCAATTATTTTTTCTTTTTAAAAAATAACTTTGTATTTTTAAAACTATTTAAGATAGGAGAAAAAAGTAAAGGAGAAAGAGTAAGCTAAGCCAAAAGTGCAGAAAAAGAAAAGAAAAACAAAAGACATAAATATAAGTTTAAATTGATCTTGTATTCTAAGATTCAATTTTTTCTGTTATCTATAGTTTTTACTTATCATCAAACCCATATACCATAATTTAATTTCATTTTTTTCTATTTCAATGCGAAAGTTTCAAATCAGCATTTACTTTTCTCTTCTGGGTTTCAGTTGTATCTTTAAATCTTTTGTATTCCATTTCTCTTCTTGTATTTCTGATTTTCTTTCTAACATCCTAACATCTAACATTCCTCCTGTAGGCCCTAGTTCTTTCCAGCTTTTCATATTACTTCTTCCTAATGCAGGTGCCACTCTGTCCTTATTTATTTATGTTTGTTTGTTTGTTGTTCATTTTGTCAAGCATGTATTAAATAACAGATATAAGTGTAAACATTGGTGTTGATGAGATATAACAGGTATGCAAATCAAAATAGACAAGATAGAATTAGTAAGTGAATACATAGCTATCTGGACAAGTACCAATTATTGTGTTGTCACAATAATTGTGACAACAACTGTGTTGTCAGTACACCTTGGATTATTCTTTAGAGAACAAGTAATTTATCTTCTTGACCCTGATTCTAGTATTGTTCTGATCCAAACCTGGTTCCAAGGAAGCAAACAGGAGAAAAAGGTAACAGCACAACCGTTTAATGTTTCTTTTGAAATACCATTCTTTCCTGGATAAATGGCTACTTCAAATAAATTAGTTCTGATAAGATAGACCCTTGTCAAGGTTTTGCAAGACTGCCAAGAATACCAGATAACATTACTAAGCAATAATTCCAACACAGGGAGTCTTCAAACACCAACTCAGATATTTCTAATGTCCACCAGGCTCGAGTGTGCCTTCTGCAAAGAACTGTGGTTTCTCAGCTGGCTTTTATCTCCTCAGGGAGGAGCCATTACCTTACAGCCTTACTCCCAAGTCGCCCGTGCTGCTGCAGCTGCTCTTTCCTTCGAGTAGGCCTGCACACATGTTGCTGTCACCACTGCTGCCAGCCTCCACAATCTCCAAAGGCAACATTCCACTCCCTGATGGTCTTAGTCCCATTCCTGCATCATACACAGGCTCCTCATCTGAGTCTTCGCTTTCTAAGCCCTCAGCCATCCGTATCTGCTGGTGGTGAACAACTATCTCCTTAACCTGGTAGCCAGGGCTACAAATCTTTGTTTAGCTGTCTCTGGGGCTTCGGATGGAGTCAGAACTGCTTTGATCTTAGCTTCTAATCTCATTTTCCAGGGAGGATATATATTTCTGCCCTTCTTGATCATATAGTCAAGTAGCAGATACCAGTCCATTGGTTTGAGTCATGGTGGTCTTGGAGTCTTAGTGGACAACCAGCTAAATATGAGCCCGCAGTGGGCAGCAGCAGGCAACAAAGCTAATGCAATCCTAAATTGTATTTACAGAGGGATAGAATAAAGATCAAGGGAAGTACTAATGCTACTCTATAAAGCCTTAGTAAGACCATGCCTAGAGTACTGCATCCAATTTTGTTCACCACATTATAAAAAAGATGTTGAGACTCCAGAAAAAGTACAGAGAAGAGCAACCAGGATGATTAGGGGACTGGAGATTAAAACATATGAAGTACGGTTGCAGGAACTGGGCTTGGCTAGTCTAATAAAGAGAAGGACCAGGGGAGACATGAGGGATACCACAGAGAGGAAGGGGTCAAGCTATTTTCTAAAGTGCCTGTAGGTCAGACAAGGAATAATGGAAAGAAACTGAACAAGGAGAGATATAACCTGGAAATAAGGAGAAACTTTCTGACAGTGAGAACAATCAACCAATGGAACAACTTGCCCTTGGAAGTTGTGGGAGCACCATCACTTGAGACTTTCAAGAAAAGATTGGACTGCCATTTGTCAGAAGTGGTGTGGGGTCTCCCACTTGGGTAGGGATTGGACTAGATGACCTACAAGGTCCCTTCCAACTCTGATTATCTGTTATCTGTTATTATTATGAAGGCTCTGTTGGCATACTATCTGATGGCACTTCTCCACTGAACCTCAGTAATCAATCTCAAGGGTTGACTGTATCTAGTTTACCTGTGAGTTTATATCAAAGATCAGCAACTGTGCTATGTAATAGAGAGGATGATAGTGGTGTTCCAATTTAGATATTGGCTGCACATCAACACTTTGAGAAGCTTCTGGATCTGCCTATCATCTATCTGTCTGTCTGTCTGTCTTTCTATCTATCTATCTATCTATCTATCTATCTATCTATCTATCTATCTATCTATCTATCTATTGAAATTGGCATGAATAACATTCTGTTCACATATCCAAATTAATAAAAAAAATTTTCACTGGATAGAAATCAGATGCTGTTGCTATTTTACCAATGGCACTTCACAATTCAATTACTAAGCAAACAATGAATAAACATCAGCTGCATTCATAAAATACACACTTAGTCAGAGATTATGATTTCTAAGCTATAGGACCAATATTTACACAATTGTTAAGCCAATAATAAGCAACATGGCTTAGTCCCCAAGATGCTTTAATATTGAATGTCTGTACAGAGTCTTGCTCATTTTTTCCAGTTCAGTTTAAGAATAAGCGGCTTCTTGAAATAACCAAGCTAAGGACTTTAGAATAAACTGATCTATAATAATACATTTGCCTACATATTATAGATGAAAATGCCCCACAATATATTGATAAAAAGTACAGATCAAGATTGTATATAAATATAAAGTCATTGAAATTCAGGGACAAATCCAATTTTGTGACAGCTTTTCAGGTATTAGCAACATTCAGGAGGTATAATATTTCAGCTCTTGTTTGATTTATGTCAAGATGTTCACAAAGCAATCAATAGCACCAGCTCATAAAAGTAGCAGAGAAGATGGAGCATCTTTGTTATAAAAATTCAGGAATCCACATTTTGCTTTAGGGGACCATTATTGTTCTTGGATGCCTGGTTGTTCAGGGAAGTGGCTTCATTTTGTTTTTCAATTACAGTGAGAAATGGCCACTCCGAAGTTCATGTTTAAAATAACATCCATTCAACAAGTCCATCATTCCAGGGAACTTGATTTTCTGGTACATGTGTAATTGAACATTACCTCTAGGTGTTCATTATTCTACTTTCTTCTATGAAATGGAAGAAACATTGTAACAGTTTGAGAATGTCTGTTATTATTATAGTTCAAGAGCTCTTACTGAAAGCCTATTTTGATGCATTAGAATAAATTGTGGTAACATTTCTTTTGTTTCCTGAACTATTACCTTATGCTTTCTTGGACCAATTCTTGGACCAATGCTTTTTTGGACCAATTGGAGACAAAAAGCCTACTTATATGTATAACATAATAATATAATATGGAGCTTTAATATGTCTGTATCTCTGAGTAGCAAATCTCCCCTGGAGGAAATGGTTCTGCTTAATGCAATAATTTTTTAAATCAGGTGTGAACTGGTAACATGAGAGGTTTTCAGGATTTGACATCAGGAGCTGAATGGAACTTCACATTTAATGAAAATTTGATAGGGTATATTTGGGAGGAAAAGAAAGGAGAGAAGGAGGGAGGGAATAACTTGTGACAAGACTTCCTGAGGTATTCAGAGGAAAAATATATTTCTAAGGACAAGGCTGCTCCATCCTCCCTGAATTCCCACAAGAGAAATTCAAAATATCTTCACATGCTTGATGTAAAATAATATAAAGCTTAATGCTGGGAAAGAACAATATGGGGGGAATCTGCAGGTGACATGAAACTGACTTTATTAGGATCCCAACTGCATGGGTTTCTGTATATATAGCATATTGAGGTAAAATGAATTTACATTCCAGTAGACTATCTAATGATGTTGAGGACAGAGACATGAATCTTGTTTGCATATTTTTAATCCTTTGATATGCAGACTAATTGCATATGTATAGCTTACACTCATTGAATTTGAACCCTAGACAGTGAAAAAGCAGAACAGTAATATTTTTTTTAAAAAAATTATATAAGCTATATGTGGCCTAGTTTATTTTTCAACTCCCACTAAGCCAGTGTTTTTTCTAACTTGGCAGCTTTAAGCTATGTGGATTTCAACTCCCAGAATTCCTAGCCCACATGGGTAAAGCACACAATTCTTTATATATATATATATATATATATGTTTTTTTAAGCTCTCGCGGGTACTTACATTTGTGCTGTTTAGCTTCCTTCGGGTATTATCCCACGTCATTGTAGTTCTGTTAAAGTTGTAGCTCATTGTAGTTCTGTTAAAGTTGTAGCAACGTTTCAGCAGAATCTCATCTGCCATCATCAGGCTTCTGAATGGAAGTGTGTCTCACTTTATATATATATAATTTATATATATATAATTTGTAATTTTCCTTTAACAGCCATACATATAGTGTGGACAGTGCATTGTCTGGGTCAATATATTTTTTACATGATGCTAATACAATTAGATATAGTTTTTGTTGATCATAAAATAATATTTGTATATCAGTTGTCACAGTTATGATTCTCAAATCATTTTATAATCAACAATGATTATAAAATGTCTTGGTCATACATTATACTAAGCTTAAACAAAACAATATGACAGATGTAGGTCTCTATCTACATTATTGTGACATCAGCTGTGAGATTCCCATATGGTTTTACTTCCTGTAAACATTCTTCTTCTGCTTGAAATATTTTGTGTAGCATTGAATTATTTGTTTATTTGTATGACTTGTTGCATTTTGTATATTGCACATCTCTACATTCAAAAAAAGTGTATAGCTATTAGAAGAAAGTAAACGGTGAAGATTTTTCCTGCCCAAATTCAGCAGCGCAATGTTCATATCTGTTTCTTAGCTGAAGGAGACAGTGTTGTTTGAAAAATTCTGTGGTCATGTGCAGCAAAACTATACACTGAAGAACATGGAGCACTGTTACCTTTCCATCAAAGTGGTGCTGATTTATTTATTGACATTCATATTCTTTTGAACAGCTAGGTGGCCAGAAGCTGGGGTGAGAATTGGAGCTCACTCCATCACAGCGTGCTTGGATCTCAAATCCAAAGCCATTTCCAGAATTTTGAATTATTTCCCCCAATGGACCAATGGCCACTGGAATTCTTGCAGCAGGAGAACACATTCTTACTCTATAGACTGGTGACTCTTTGCAGTCACTGAAACTTCCATTTAAAGGGAAATCAAAGTATAACTGCACAATCTCTTGATTAGTAACGCCAAGTTGTGCCTGGTCTGAAAAGATTCAAATAATGACAATATGACAATAAAAAGCTAGAGAGTTGATAGATCTAAGTACAACATGTCATTAGTTTGAAACATTAAAGTAATGCTAGTGAGATTTATATGGGATAAGATCATTTCTTAAGCATTTGGTTTATAGATTTAGTACATCCAAAGCAATTTATTGTGGAAAAGTTCCCTCTGAACACATATCAGGAACACCCAGAGATTTTCTGTAGGAAACTCCATAAGGTATTGACCACATAATTAGTCTACCTTGAATTTTTAGACTAAATAATTTGCTAATTGACAATATATTGTGATATGCTTTTAACATTTTTGCTGCATGCTAAACAAACAAACAGATTTAGTGAATTCAGAACAGTAACATCAAACATTAATCATTCTATCTATGTTTCTCCTCCTGAAAAAATATAGTATTATATTACTAATAGTCCATGGCAAAAACTGACGGTTTCTGAAATATTCTTTTAAAAAAAATTTTATTCTTCCCAACCCATAATTAGAACATTGTTATCCATCTGTCCATCAAATGACAAAACATAAATTGTGATATGTGACACCAGCCATGTTACTTTACATACTTGTGTACAAAATGACTTTTCTATAACAATGTCACCTTTCTGCCCCTTCCCATCCCTACACACACCGTTTTATAGTTTATATAGTTATTTTTTTGGATTAGTTATTTAAACAAATAATAAAACATAAAGAAAGTAGCCTGGGAATGGGAATGGGAAAGTTTTTTTTTCCCCATGGGAAAAATAAATAATTGTTTGTGTCCTCAAAGAAGGACAAAGAATTCATAGTGATGAGCAGAGGAGACAAAAGAAAGATATTTCAAAGAAGACGAAAAAAGGCTTTTTCCCCCCACCAGTGATACTCTTTTGGATACAGCAAAGAAGGGAAGGCATGAAGGCTTTAAAAGTAGAGCTTTCTATAATCCCACTGAGAACACAAAGGCAATGTTCCCAGACATCCAGAACAAATAAGGACGCACAAAAAATATGTTCATTTGAGACTTAAACCCTGCCAGAAAACATCTTTGCCAGAGCTCAAACCAATGTCTGCTGCTGTTCCAGTAATCTCTCTTTTATTCGATAATGATCCAGCTGGGAAGGGTGATTTGAGGGGTTGTTCATCACTGCCTATAGCAGGCACTAACAATAGAGCCTCATCTTTCTTCAGGAGCTGAACAATAGCTTGATGTCATGGCACTGACAGAAAGTGGACAGAGACAGTGGCCTTACTGCTGACACTGAGTTTTTCATCTGGGCTTTATACAAGCAGACAGAGGAAGGTTGGTTTTTGCAAAGCATCTGATATAAAGCTTTAAACACATAATCCAATGAAGCATTCATGCTTGTTCATTAGATGGATAAATTGATTCTGGCAAACCTCCACTGTAAAGTACTCCACACTTCTTGGGTCAATTATTTTTCTCAACCAACTACTACTGTCATTTGCCCATCGTATCTCCTCTTACCCTGCAATGAGCCTAAATCAACTTGGTCACTCCATTGCTAATCTTTTGAGGCAGCCTGATTCTGAAGGTGATGACTAAGACTTTCTGCTGAGCTCACCATTATAACAGTGCAATTTCTGAATCTCCTTAGCTTATGTAATTCATTAAATTTAATAAATATATTTATTAAAAGAGAAACAAAGAAAAAAATCAACTTCAAGATCAGAACAGGAAATTTTGCCCTAGGATTTTTGCTGATCTGTTGCCAAAAGGAAGAGGCAGTTTGGTGTAATGGGTAAGACACAAGGCTAGAAACTGAGAGACCATGAGGTCTCTGAACAAACAAACACACAAATAATCAAAAAGAACTAATGCATGAAAAACAAATAGATTTGCACAAATTTCCTACCTGCTGGCACTTTAAGGTTATACTTTAAGGTTATGCATGTTTCAAAACTATTTCAGAAATATATGAGACTTGGAGAAATATTTACCATTCATTAAAGCAGATTGATTCTTGAAATGAGGACACTCTTTTTTCAGGCATGTGTGGAAGCCCCTTCCTAGTTGCCAATGAACATCCAAGAAGTGTTGCACTGATGCAGAACTGCAAAATTTCTTCCAAATCACTTCAAAGTTTCACAGCCATCATACACATATATAAATCTATGCATGCATATGATATACATGTCTGTGTAGAAACAGAAGGGTGGTAAAATGAGAATTGATACAACTTAAATTAAATACAAATAAGGCATTATAACCATATATTGTATAAGAGTGATTACTACAGCCAGGTGATCCAGGTATCTGTTCAGTGAACTCTCCATGTACATTACATGGAGTAAATCAGTAAATAATATCAAAGCCTTCTTAAGGTTATATATATTTAATCTAACTTTAATAATGTTCAGAGAGTGGATGCTTTTAAAAAGAAAACTGCTTTTGGTCAACTTAAACATTGGGACAGCCTTGAATGAGCAACAAAAGGTGAACATAATATAGCTCTCTTTCTAAAGTCAATATTCAATTCTAAATTCAAAAATTAAACTTTCTGAAATTAATGGTACTCTTTAAGGAGAACTTTGTTCTTTCCACTACATGATCTCTACATGATCTCTACAAAACAACATGAATATTTTTATACTTTTACCTACTTTGAAATACTAAAAATGTCATGAACCAATTCAGCTGATTAATCAGACAGCACACACAGGTACCAGAAATGCAGCAATGAGGTTCTGGGGACAAGGGGAGAAAAGCGATTCGGGAAATAAATTTAGGCAAATCCTGACAATTGGAACAGTCTATATGTTCCATGAGGCTATAGCTTTTGAGGGGAAAAAAAACAGTTTTGCTCTGGTTTTGAATAACGAGCACGTAAATTAACTCAGCTCCCCAGACCAGCTGATGTTATGAAATTGGACTGGTATGGAATTGCTTCTGAATGCAACTGATGACAGCTGCCATTATTCTCCAAACATACAGCCTTCTCTTTAAAAAGTGATATTTCTTTCGAATATCTATTATCCAGGAAATATTCATATCTCTTACCCAAACTAATTTATGGTTAAACTTCCTCAGTTGTGAAAGAAAAGATGTGGAAAGCCATGGTTTTCTGCTCCCCCAGCTTTATCCTTAGAATCACTGTTTTATAATGTGTGGAGAGGGAAAGACTTATTTTGGGAATATAATTAAAAACAAAACAATATTTTTTTCTTGTGTGTGTGAAAAAAAAAAATGATAAGCTTTATCGTGGAAATAACATGGTGATAGGAAAGGCTACGTTATTCCAGTCTGCCTGCAGCTCAGAGGCTGTAATGTGCTGTCTTTCAATATGGAGAGAGAGGAGGTGGGGGAGAGAGTCAGGTAAATATTTGAACTGCACAGGTCAGAATCAGAAAAGAAAGTTACCTGAAGTGAGAGTGAAGAAAAGTGATGAAAGCTTTGAGAATATTAGTCTGTCAATAGGAGGCATGTTATATAGTGGCATGCAGAGTAACTCTGAGATAAAATGATTAATTATGTCTACATTTATTTCCCATAGTGCACAATAAGTGCCAAAAGGTGGAATTCAACAGTAACTAAATCTACATAAAGCTTTCAAAATCAGGATTCATACTGTTTCCTTTGGATAACAATAAAAGAAAAAGCATAATGTGAACCTTTTTCAGAGATTAGTTTTATTGAAGGAAGTACAGCTATTTCCAAAGGTGGTGTGATGGAATGAGAAGAAGAAGAAGAAGAAGAAGAAGAAGAAGAAGAAGAAGAAGAAGAAGAAGAAGAAGAAGAAGAAGAAGAAAGGGGAATGTCAGTGGTAACGGACAGCTTCCTAGGGAGGAGGCAGGACATTTCAAAGAGGGACCCCAGACAAGACACTGCACAATCTTGAATTGGATGATGGGGGGAAAAAATAGGTTCAGGGTAGCCATAGAATCTTCCAAGATATATTTGTTAGAGTAGAAAGTTATAGCTTTAGTCAGGCAAGATCCTTTATATGGCAATCATATGGCATTTATATGGCAATCATGCCATATGTTTACATTGCTTACTGAGAAAGTAATGAGAGAAAGGTAGCAAAAACATATTCAATAAACAATACAGATTAGACTATTGTACTAACGGAACAGTGAAAATGTTGGTTTGTACTTAAAATATCCTTGCAATCTTTAAAAAGGAGAATATCAAACTAGTATATTAGAAACAAAAGTAAAACCAATGGCAGTGTAGGTTCATTGAAAAGAAAAGGTAGTGAAGCAGAAATGCATAACAGGGCATGTGCTGTCCCAGCCAGTTTATGGGAATTGGATCATTATTTAGGAATTATGAGCTGTCCCCTTAAGGAAATGCATCATGGTAAATGTAGTTAAAGGTATCCTGGGAAATGTACATGGCCACATCTGTCATCCTGATTGGTCACTAGTTTGACTCTCAATGGGTTGGGGGAGTTTCCCTTATTCTTTGTCCAAACTCTCAAACTCATGGCAGCTTCTTTCTATCGCTACGAGATGGGATAAAAGATGGTTATCTTTTACTACAAGGCAGATATACAAAGGATTGGTCATTAAAGAAGAACTTCATCACAATCATGAGTTATGAGGATACCTGATGAACCAATAAATGTAATTTGTTATGGATGTCTTGTTGAGTTATTTATCTGCATCTGTATAGTTTCAAATCCCCCTCTGTGCAGATGGCAGAAAAGTAAAAGATGGTTTTCTCCTAATCCATCTCACTTAGACAACCCAGCCACTGCCCTACGGTTATCATGGAAAAGGCTTGACGAACTGTATGGCGCTTTTGAGGATGTAGAAGCAACACTCTTGGATAGTCTCAACAGTTTTCCTAAAATTCCTATTGACAAGCCTCGCTGAATCATGGACCTCGCTAACATACTAGTCCAGCTGAGAACAGCACAATGGGATCCCAACTTACTGGCACTCGCCTGTCTTGATCATGTTGACATACAGAATGAAATTGTTTGAAAACTTCCTCAGGTGCTAACTGAAAAGTGGCTCCAGTTGACTGACACCTTCATAGCCACCACCGCTTTGTTCCCTTCACACTTCCTGAAGAATTCATGTCCCATCAGACAACAGTGTGCAATACACACTGGGCCCGTGGACTCAGAGCTGTTAGTCCTCCTAATAACAGAAGATACAACAGCGACCATATATCACCCTCAGGCCCTATGCACACTACCAGGGAAAGACTCTTCATGGTTGTCCATAAAACTGAGATCAACTCCTTATCCACACACAGTTGGGGAGAGGACTCATCAGATACAACCCAATTTAGATCTCCAAACGCAAGGAGAATACAGTTTTGTCCTATGCACAACACTTGTCACTTGCTGAAAAGCTGCACTGGGTTTGCAGCAAAATCACTGGCCCAATGAAAAGAATTGCTAAGGGAGTACCAATACTGCTACAATTGTTGCGAATCCAAACACCCGTCCAAGTACTGCACAGCCAAGGTGCAATGCGACTTATGCAATAGTGACTGGAACTGACCACGCTGCATTCAGACTCCGAGCCACTACTGCAGATATCTTGTAGTACTCCTTCGGACAAGGAGCCTCAATGTGAAACAGAAGCATACAGGCTCCTCAGCAGACTGCTAAACCAAAACCAAGGATGAGCATCAACTGCACAGCACTGTGCGCTGATTCACCATGCTCTCATTCATGTCTTCCCATCTGTTTAGCCAAAATGTACCCTGAAGATGCCGTTAAAATGTACATGCGGATAGACACTCAAAGCACCTGCAGCCTGGCCAGACCTGTATTCTTCGACCTTTTTGAGGTGCAACAGGACAAACTTCCCTTCATTGTATCAATGTGCTATGGACTAAGAATCACAGTGGGGAGGAGAACTACTGGACTCTGCATAGAATCATTGGATTGAAGTTCCCGGTTCCCACTACTGCCCTTATTTGAATGTGATGGGGTACCAAAAGACCGCGGTCAGATCGTAACACCTGAGGTCATCAGTAGCATGCCTCACCTACAGCACCTGGCTTATCACTTTTCTGCTCTAGATCCAGAGGCTGAGATCCTACTCTTGCTGGGAAATAATGCCCCATGCGCCTTTCTCTTCTCCGAGTCAGTCAACGGTCCTGTAGATGGCCCAATGGCCATCAAATCTCCACTAGGATGGGGGATCATAGGAATTGTCAGTGATGATCAGATGCAGGCTCCAACCCAGCCAAATGCCATCCATTCAACTGCCTTCCGATGCCCTTTAGCACCATTGAAAACAAGAATGACGTTCCAGCCTAAAAGGCAGCCGCTGATCACTACACTTTCGCTAGGACACCCTAAATGGCTGCCAGCAACCACCAGATGTCCGCTAAGATGCTCAACACGGGCATATGCCTCCGCAATATCCTTTCCAACAGCTTCCCGATGCCCTTTGACACCATGGAAGCAAGAGTACCGTTCCAACCTTAAAAGGCCGCCAGAAGCCACCATCAGTGGCTTCACCTTTCACCTTTGTCACCAAGAGTACCTGTACACCCTAAAAGGCCACCAGAGGTGACCAGCAAACTTGCACCAAGAGGCCGAACTTGAAGATTGAACCTCAAGCTTTGCATGCTTTGGTTTGTTTGATGCTTTATTAATGTTTACTTTTTTTCTCTTAGTTATGTAGTTATCTGTTATTCATAGTATTACTGTTTCCTGCTTATCTTAGTTTATAGGTAATGTTTTTCTCTTCTCTTAATAGTGGAATTGACAATTCCAGGTGAGGAGTGTGCTGTCCCTGCCACTCTATGGGAATTGGATAGTTACTTAGGAATTATGAGCTGTCCCCTTAAGGAAATGCATCATGGAAAATGTAGTTAAAGGTATCCTGGGAAATGTAGTTCATGTCATGTGGCCACAACTGTAGTCCTGATTGGTCACAAGTTTGACCCTCGATGGGTTGGGGGAGTTTCCCTCATTCTTTGTCTGAACTCTCTAACTCATGGTAGCTTCTTTCTATCGCTACTAGATGGGTTAGGAGATAACCATCTTTTACTACAAAGCAGATAAACAAAGGATTGGTCATTAAAGAAGAACTTCATCACAAACATGAGTTATGAGGATACCTGATGAACCAATAAATGTAATTTGTTATGGACGTCTTGTTGAGTTATCTATCTGCATCTGTACAGCTTCAAATCCACCTCTATGCAGAAGGCAGAAAAAGGCAGCACTTTTTAATTCCTATTTTGTAACTGTTTTGTCTCAGAAGGGAAATGTAGGAGTAGCTGGTCTTGGTTGTGCCACTGGAGGAATGTTAGAAATGTGGGGCATAGTAGACTTGGAGAAAGGAGGAAATAATTTAGCTAGTTCAGCTAATGTATTTAAATTCAAGGACCAGGACAGATTAATTAGCCACCTGAATACTGAAGGCAATTGTAAAACCATTTGCTAAGTTTTCAGAACTCCCAGGAATTAGTAGAGCCTCAGAAGATTGGAGGGGAACAAATATCTTCCCCTTGTTCAAAGAATATAAAAAGGAGAATCCAGGAAACTATAGTACTGTCAGCTTGATAGTTTCCTTGGGAGAGGTCTTCAAGCAGATTATCAAGCAGCATATGAGTACTTGCATAGGTACGCTGCAGTTAAGAAAAGCCAGCTTGTATTTGTTGCAAATAAATCATGACAACCCCAAATTATTTATTAGGGTTACTAGGCTAGTAGATCATAGGAATGCCATAGAAATAGTATAACTTGACACCAGCAAAATCTTTGATAAAGTCTCTCATGAGATTATCCTTAATAAAATTATAACAAGTGAGTTAGATGATATTACTATTGATTCTCTATTCTCTGTTGTTCATAGCAACAACAAAAAAGTTTGTTAGTGGTTTCATTTCAGTTCAGATGTTCATTTCAGGGAATTTTTTTTTTTATTCCTGAGGGATATTTATCAAGTTTCCACCAGTCAAAAGATGGAAGGGTTGGCTAATACTTTCAAAGACACAGAGAAAATTTAAAAAAAAAATCTAGTTTGAACATTTTGAGATGAATTGTAGTGCTCTGCCTTTTTTTTATCCTCTGTTCAATTTTGGATGAAAAGTTAAATAATCTTATTTTTGCAACATTCATACTCCACAGAGCAATTAATACTGACTTTTAAAAAAAAATCAGTATTTTAAGTTTTAAAAATAGTAGAATGTTAATAATCCTTAATCATATCTAAACATTACTGCATTGAAATCTGTATTGAAATAATACAGTGAATCATGAATTACAATATTATAATAAAAATATAAGAAATGTGGAAAACATGGAGAAATGTTAAATGCTGCATTTAGATAGAGGAAAAAAGGCATAGGATGGAGGAAACCCAACTTGGAAACAACACATGAAAAAGGATCAGAATAACATGATGAAAAAGATAATGAAAAACAATCAAGCTGCAAGTTTAGTGGATGGTTACCAAAATATTAAAAAGCATGAAAATCAGGCAGTATAAGATCAGTTAAAGGATTTACCTTTGTTTAGCCTACAGATAAGATTGAAAAGAGATGTATTCAGATATCTGAAGGATTGTCAGAAGGAACATATTATTTCATTATCTTTTTTCCCAGAGGGAAGGACCAGAACCAATGGAGTAAAACTGCAAGAAAGGTAAAGCTAGTCATCAGCAGTATCTTCTTGTCTAAACTCTCAATCATAAGAAGTGATGGATTCTCCTTCAAGACTTGATGGTCTTGTATGACATCATCATCATCATCTCAGATATATTAATAGATACTCTGCAATACATAGTTTATATGTAATGCATATAAACTAGTTTGCATCCTGTTCTTGTCTGATACTTAGAGAATTGCAGCCCTTGCCTTTTGTATAGCTATTATCTTGCTTCCACATTTCACATTAGTTTAAACTTTCCAAAAATAATAACTAATTTGGTTAGAATTTTTAATTTCAGTTACATTCTCTTTGTTTTGTCATAACCTACTAACTTTTATTATAAATGAATGATGCACTTTACTGGAAAAAGTTAGTTCACAGATTGCAGTTACAGTGATTTCAGAACTGCTATACCTAGGTTAAGTTTTGTGTCTGAAGGTCATTTTTTATGTTAAATATTTGGAAAAATAATTTTCTAACCCTTGCCATCCTTGTTTCAAGATGAATTTTTAAGGGCTTCTAAATGAAGTCTCCAGCTTCTAGAATATTTTATGCATGTGATCTAATCAATCTGTGATTTCAATCATTTTTTTGACACTGTACTCCATCTATCAACTTTTTTGTACAGAAGTCATTAACCTTCAGTCTGTTGGATAGGATCATTGAATGAAGCCAAAAGGATTTGATTGACTGATTGATTTTTTCTGGTGAAAAGAACATGGCTTAAGCCTTTTCATTTTTAAATACAGCAATTATTTATAAAATTAAAATAGGATGTACCACAAATCTTTGTCTTCTATTCTTCTGATTTCTTTTCAGAGTCTCTCTATTTTTCTCTTCTTGTTGCAGTAAGTATCATTTGCTCATCTTTAAGGTAATATGTACTGTATAAAAAAAAGTGTTCAGACTATTATATGATCTGTTTTTTCCCCGCTCCTCCCTTTGTATATCTGTAGGCAACTCAAATCTATATTTAAGTATATGTGGAAACTGAGCTTGGGTTAATCAGATGGAATATTGGAATAAAGACTGCTGCTAAAATCAAGTGGCTATGGCCTCAATACAGGAGATTTGTACAGGTTTTTCAGCTTTTTTCCTAAACTTGTTAACCATGTGAATAATGCTGAACACATGAAGTACTAAAATTCCCAGATAGCCAACCACAATGCTTCAATGTGTGTATGTGTGTGGGTTTTTTTTTTTTTTGCCAATACACACATTTTGTGAAATTTTCTCTGTTCACATTTTATCAGCATTTTTTTAAAATTGGGGAACTGCATTTTCCAATTTTTAAAAATACAAAATACTATTAGGTTACTGTTGTAGAAAAGAGCATGAATTGAGCATGCAAGTTCCCATTAAAATGTGAACCAAATGAATGTTTATTAAGTCCCTATCTATAACTTGTTTCTTTTTCACCTGAAGAAAAAAAAACTTTTCTGGAAAATTGTTCAACTTTCATTTTCACCCTAAAGATAATTCAGTCCAAATGTCACACCGATGGGACTAATAATATTGTTTGCAATATATAAGAAGAATTCAAGAGAAAATGTTTCATAGTTTAACCGTGAGGCTACTGGTACAGATTTATGGTTTGTTAAAGAAGGAAAAAAAGAAAGCCTGGGAAAATGCCATTGAAAATAGCACATGCTACAACATAACAACTTGGCCTTTCAAATCTTGGCAAGCCCTCTGGCTTGAACTTTGAAAATGTGGGATTATATTCACTAGTTTTAGTTATATACCTTAATAGTTATAGGTGGTTTGGGAAATAAAGCCAGTGCTTCCTAGGTGCAGCTCCATTTAGTTTTAATACCTCTGCAGACTATGTAGCTGAGAAGACGTGCATGTGTGTGTGTGTGCATGCGTGTGTGTGTGTTAAAATAGTGTTTTAAAAGAACTCATGCATTTGTTTATGGCAAGGAACTGTTCTTAAGGAACAAATTAAAAATTGCAACAGATCTTTCTAATTTGGAGAATCTGATTCTCTGAACAATCCATACTGTAATTAGTTTAGTGGAGGACAGTGAGTGGAAGGATAGAAAAGTTAGAAGTTATGCTTGTTTAGTCCTCCTGTGGCACTTAATTCTTGCTCAAAATATATGAATGCTGTGACAAAATAAATATACAACTTAATATAGATGCAATTTAATATGACTATACCAAAATGCATTGTATTAGCTTTCGCTAGTATTATAAATTATGGGTTATTTTAGAACAAGCTATACAGTTCTGCCATTCGTGATCCAAGCCCTATTAATGGACATAACTGTCTTTTCTACTCTCAGATTTCTAAAAAAGAGTTTGAAGATCATCAGCAATCCTTTTCAATCCTACAACCTTGAAATGTTGAGCATAAAATTGTAATACTGTCTCAGAAAGCCTTGGTGAGAGCACAAGACATCATCCTAAACCAATTCTGCATTCAGCCTGTCAAATGTTTTCTTTAAGTCCCTCCCTTCCCCCACCCCACCAGTTTTCTTTCCACTAACATTAAAAAAAAGCTATTCTCCCATCTCTTACAGATGTGAGCCATTGTTCGAGCTCTCCTGCTCTCTCAGTGCTGACTCAAAGGACATACATACTTCACCTACAAAATATGAGAGTTTCTTCTCAGACTGACAAAAAGGCCGGAGTGTTTTCTCATTTTCCTTTCTGTATACAAAGTGCAGATCAGAACCCTGGGGACTTGTTAGAAAATAAACATGCAGGAAGTCAGCTCTATGCTACAATTCAGTGTGTGTGATTTGGAATTTGTTCCTCCTATTGAATTAATCTTGATCTCTCCTAGCCCTGCTATGTTTTCAGTGGCTCTCTCTATATAACACAATTACTTGGGTCACGGAGGGTCCAAGGTTAGACTGCAATGCAAACAGAGCAGGTCTGTTTTGATTCAATCACAGATTCTTAAATTTGGTGAATCCCTGAACATCTGAAATGATACATGAATTTCTGTGACCATCTTCAAAACAGAAATATTTCATTGGCATTGGAGTGTACAAAAAACAAATTAGCTCACATGCTATATATAATAAAAAGTTAATCTGTATATCAGATAAAAGTGTTGTAGAACTTGGCCCCTTTATGAAATAATGAAACTATCAAATTAAACACAATATTTTAATGGGAAAAATGAGCATGATTAGTTTGCATAATTCCTACCTTAAGTACTTTCTTGGAGTGGCAGGAATTAAGGAGGGCATTTACCTTGTATAAGAAAATATGTTTTGTTACAAAATGCATATAAAATAAACCTGGTCCTTGCAAACTCAAAAATATTATTTCTTATTTGTCTTTTGTACTTAAGACTTGTTTTTTTCCCTAACCTATTATATCCTATTTTATAAAATTAGGCTTCAGTTTTAATTTCTAATCTTTCCCTCTCTCTAATTATTAATGTCTTCTCTAGCCAAGCACTGAATTTGTCACATTGCTTCTCCTGTCCTCGGGTCTCTTGTTATCTCTTGTTATCTCTTGTTAATACTGTCTTTCCTCTTTTATGCTTTACTGCTTACTTATTAGTCAATTTCTTTCTCTCTCCCCAGAGTCACTTGCTGCTTTTTTATAGTCATCAACTCCTTTTAACATTTTTTTTGGGGGGGAGCATCTGTGTGTGTGTATGTGTGTGTGTGTATATATATGTGTAAGTGTGTGTGTGTGTGTGTCCCTGCTGCACAATGCTGTTTTTCTAGGTTTTTTTTTTTTTTGCTTTTTCTTCTAGTGCCTGGCAAAGTCACTGAGTGAATGCAATCTTGTCTGCCAGTTCCAGTAAGGACCACACAATTGGTTCTCTCTGTCCCACCTCTCCCTCTCTCTCCCTCTCCCCCCCTCTCTTTCATACACACACACAAATAAATTTTCACTGGAACCTACAATCATGATTAAAGTGTTAAATCTCCCATGTTATTCTACCAGTTGCTCAGTATGAGAGGCTTAAAACAGAAGAAATGAGGCATCACAACAGGTATAACTTTATATCACAATGGCTATTTTTTCTTGTTTTTTTAAATTCAAACAAATTCATACAATAAATATTGATTTATCCCCTCATGGGTGGAAAGCTCATAATTTATTTTCTTTTTGTTTCTGGTGAAATAAGAGCAAAAAATTTTTTTTGTTGTTCTGAAAAATGTGGAGATTCCATGAATTGAACACAGAGCATTACTATATATGCTCTCTTATGGCCATGATTTCTCTGGAAGGTTGGCAGGCATTTGCCTTTGGTATCATATATTAAATCCTTTATTGGGGGAATCTTTATGATTTGTTCTATTATTGCTTGCAAATGTTTATGTCCAGCTTAATTAAGGGGACTTGGTTGTTTAAAGGGGAAGTCCTCAGTGCTTGGGTAAAGCCCCTGTCCCACTGCACCAACAGATGCAAAGAGGACGTAAAATGTTAAAAAACGTTGGAAAATGCTATGCATCCATTGTGTACTCACTGCATACGTGTTTCATACACTCTATCCTTTGAGCATCCATCCACTGAGATTTCATCCGCTCAAGAAGTTTTGAGCTGCACAAAACTTTGTGAACGGATGAACTTTCCGCTGTGTACGATGTAAATCCATGACATATGAGCAACAAACGTTCTATGTCCGTTTATCATCCATTAAACGTCCGTTGTATCCTCTCTGCATCCTCTGGGCATCCTCGCAACTCACATCGCTGCAGCTGAAAATGGAAAGAGAGAGGAAACAAAAGGTACACGGAACGTCTACATAGCGTTAGTAGCACGGAAATAGAAAGGATGCGCAGTGAACGGTTTGCATCCGATATACATCCGCTAGGCTTCCTATGAACATCCCCACTACATACTACCCACGTCCGTTCTTTTCCTTTCTTTTCCATTCTGTTTATGCAAATTTTTGCCACTTTTTGGAGCGGATGACAACGGATGGAGCACCCCCAAAATTTTGCTCGTCCGCTGTGTCCTTTTTGCATACGTTTTGCATCCGTCGGCCAGTGGGACCCAGCCTTAAGTGCTATATTTCATTTTAAATGAATCCATTTAAGCTGTTTTCAGTGTATGAATGTCCTTTTCAGCTCATCATAGAAGATTTGGTGTATTGTTATTACAAACAATAGGAGATGCAAGCAACAGGAAAACAAAGGAAACAGGTTTGTGATTATCAAGATACCATAAAGTCTCCTTGACCAGTAGTTTGGGGGTGCAGGCAGAAGAAGTGTCAATGATTTTGTGATTGAAGAAGAGAATGAAAGGCTTTGGGCCTACCTTATTAAGTTGCAAAGAGATGCCTTAGACAATGTTGAAATGCTGTTTGATTTTCTAACAACAATTGCTTCTTGAGCTCATTCTCTGCTGCTCTTCTTTCCGAATCATATAAACCTTGCACAGCTTCTCATGCATTATGCATTAAACCCTTATGGCAGCTTGAGGTGGAGAATCTCCTGGGGAGGGGAGAAGGGAAGCATCATTATGGTTTTTTTCCACTACAAAGGGGTAAGAAAAATAAGAAGAGGAAAGGAATAAGAAAGAGGTGAAGGAGAGGACCCTACACAAGAAGTGGTTAAGGTAAACTCTGACATACAGAAAAAGGAAGCAATCAAAATTATACCACAGACATTTCTAGGAAGAGCCACTGTGGTTTGAGAATTGTGCAGCCTCTAGTTCTCTGTGGTCCATGCCAATCACAATGAATAAATCAAAGCCAAGCTGTCCAAATAAGAAAGTAACCCTGAATAAGGCACTGAACTGTTAGAATCAAACTAAAATGCAATATATTAACTAATCTGTAAGAGAAGGGAATAGATATGAGCATTTCCATGTCTGAAAATGTATCTGGAGATCACCCTCTTGATTCCCTCTATCCCAGTCATAAGCTTGTGGTGAAAGTCACAATGATCTTGTGGGAGAACATGGTAACATGCAAATGACATGAATTATATAGTTCATGTCAGTAGTGGGATTCAAATTTTTTTACTACCAGTTCGGTGGGCATAGCTTGGTGGGCATGGTGTGGCTTGGTGGGCGTGGCAAAGCAACAATACTGTAAAATCTCCATTCCCACCCCACTCCAGGAGAAAGTTACTGCAAAATCCCATTCCCACCCCACTCCACTAACCTGCTTTCCAGCTCCATACTCCTGTGCAGGGCAACAAAAGAAGACCCAGCCAATCAGCTGGGACTTGGAAGGCAGAGAATAGATGGGGTTAGGGCCAGTCAGAGGTGGTATTCTGAAATACTCAAAATTTCCACTACCGGTTCTTTGAACTACTCAAAATTTCCGCTACTGGTTCTCCAGAACTGGTCAGAACCTGCTGAATACCACCTCTGGTTCATGTCATTTGTATGTTGCTTATATGACAGTGGCATGATGGATGTGACATCCCTTGCCTCATCATACACTTTCTAAATTTTATTGCTCTCTGGGACCAGTATCAAACTTTTGTTTTTTCCTTGGCTATGGACAGAAGTAATCTTTAAAATCTATTTTATTTAAACATGCAATGATCAACAAAATACTAGCAGTTAAAGGAAAGAGGAGGAAGAAACATTAGTTACCCCACAAAGCATACTTGGGGATTATATAAATATATTTGAATTCCTGAAGGGAGATAACATTTGTATTTAATATTTCACTTCAGGAAAATGTCTCATTAAATGGAGACATTCTACTTGTTCCTATTTTGTAATTTTAAAAAGATTGAGAAATCTAGATAGCCCTGGGATGGCAGCAGAGAGTTAAGCGTTATTGCTATAATTTGTTCATGAAGATTTTTTCAACCCAGATCTGGTAGTCCTGCCCCAAATGAACTTCATAAACTTTCTCAGAAAGTGACAAATGATGGGCAACTGTAGCCCAGTTGTTAATGTGCCGACCTAATAAAAACAATGTCATCAGGGGAGTAGTATTATCCAGAAGAAATAGGGGAGTAGTATTATCCAGTGGTATTATCCATTCTTTGACAAAGTGACTAAATTTGCAGATCAGTGAAATGCGGTGGACATGGTATACTTAGATTTCAGCAAGGCATTCAACAAAGTAGATCTCAGCCTACTTCTTGGTAATATAGAAAATGTGGGATAGACAGCATCACAACCAGATGGATTTGTAACTGGATAATGAAAGAGACTCTAGGTGGGGTGGTTAGCTAGAACTATATATAGATAAATCATTTTGAAACAGATTCTAATTATAAGATTAATCACTTTGTCAAAACTTTAAGTGAACACATCAGCCCAAAAAGTTAAGAATCCCTGATGTAATCCAGAATTATAAACATGTGACTTGTCAAGATGCTGTATTGTGAGTAACTGCAAGCCATGATATATGTATTATGCTAGGATACATTGTTACAACTAAGGGTAAGCATTTTTTGTTAATAGGAAAAGATGAAAATGCATTTATACAGTCAAAGCAACGTTTCTTTTTTTGTTTTTTTATTTTATTTTAATTAAACAATAATTAAAGCAATGTTTCTTTAAGCAAACTAGAATGAGATAAAGGGATAATTTATGGAAACAACAGACCTGTGGTTGAGGGAAATTCTTTTTAAAAATGTGTTCATGCCTTTCAAAAGGGTGCAATAGTAGCAAGTTTCAGAAGCTGCTTCTCAGCTAACCTCAAAAAGCTAGTATATAACATTAGCATTGGATCTTAAAATATGAACCTCATTTGATTGTTTTGCCTGCTTTCTGTGGAGATCGGGAAGTTGTCTTGCTGTCTCATGGTCAAAAGTTCCCACAGAAAAAATCTTTATTCGATGAAAGGGAGCTGAGATTGAAAGAGCAAAGCTGATCATCTATCAATCGAAAGGATTTTATTCAAGAAAATGTCATATTTGACTTTCAAGGATTTAGACAGAGGAATTGGCATATGCATATGTAATATGCTTCAGTAAAGAAATGCAATAAACATTTATTAAACTTTAGGAAAAGAATATGAAAGATCTTTGTTTCAGTTCACAGTAAGGAAATTATTTTATGTGTGATATATTATTTAATCCAAGCTGTTTTTGTGCAGAAGGCTTAACATGTCCTAAAACAAGTGAGCAACCTGCAGTTTTAAAGTTTCTTGCAGACCTCAGCATAAATCACCAGTCTGCAAACTAGTGTTTCAGTCTCAGCAACTTGAAGTTGTGTAGTTTTCAAGTACCAGAATTCCTCGGCCAGCATGACAGTTGAAGTCCATACATCTTAAAGCTTCTGAGATTGAGAAACCCTGCTGCAACTATTCCGTTTGGGTCATATTTGCACTTACCACTTATTCCAATTAAAGTGTAAGCTTGTTTAAGAAAATCTTGTCCAGGCTATTAGCAAGTTCTGGACTTCTTAGCCTGTCATTATAATTAATTGGCAATTATTTCCACAGAGTAGACTTGGATAATGTCCTCTATCAATCCTCCATTCGCTCTGAAAGCTACCTCCTGCTCCTGCTCACTTTCTCTCCCTTTGTCAGTTTGAGTTTCCAACTTTTTTTGGAGAAGAGTGCTTTCATTTTGCTGCGGCCTAAACCTTCCCTGTTCACAAAGGATTACCTCTTCAACTGAGCCAATGGCTGACAATAGACTTATGTTCTTCCTCGTCCTTTGGAGTGTTAACAATAGTATGATGAGTAGTTTTTAACTTCCTGCTTTTCCATTTGTTTTGATGTTCTCTCCCTGCCCGCTTTGGTGATGCAGGCCCACCATTTCCAAGTCACTTGAGGTGTTAAACTTTCCCCCACAGTTCTTTACACTGTTGTGACACTCAAAATTTGGCCAAGATCTAAGACTGGCAATAGCTGGCAAGATAGTCAAGACTGAATATATCTAGACTGCAGACTATATCATGTCCTCCCGTTGGACAGTTCTGCTTCTTGATCTCTCAGTTTTCTTTTCCAGTGAAGTTATTGTATAGTAACCCTACCCACACTAAAATTCACTGTCTATTCTTTTAAATAAAATAATAAAATATGAAGAATAATGACAGAGTTGTCTTGATTATCTAGACAAGCAAAATTGTAGTGTCATCCTAAAAGCTCTGTATTATTTTGTAGGGGAAAAGATCAGATCTGAGCTTTCAATTGTACTAATTTAGTCTAACTGCTCTTTCTTACTATAACTTGACTGACAGGATTATTTTGAATGGAACAATCACTTCAAGTTGTTATCTCAGCCGGAAGTATTCCAACAAACAAAATGATGTACTCTTCAAACTAGGAGGAGAAATCCTAAATGCTGCAACTCATATGCACATGTACAGGTGTGCATATGAGCTCAAGATTTATGTTGCTAAATGAGACATTTATTAAGTGAGTTTTGCCCCATGTTATGATCTTTCTTGCCACAGTTTGTTAAATGAATCATTGCAGCTGTTGAATTAGTAACATGGTTGATAAATGAAACCAGTTTCCCCATTGACTTCGCTTCCAGATGGGGGAAATCACATGACTCTGGGACACTGACTCTAGGACAACCGTCATAAATATGAGACAGTTCCCAAAGTTGAATTTTGATCATGTAACCACAGGGGAATGCTGCAATGGTCATAAGTATGAAAAATGGTCATAAGTCACTTTTTTTAGTGATGTTATAACTTTGAATGGTCACTAAAGGAACTGTTGTAAGTCAAAGACTATCTGTATATAGAAGAGTCTAAATTGAAACCTTGAATGTTCAGTGTGGCTAGAAAGAAACCCCACTATGAAATTCAGGCTATCTATTTCTGGAAAGTAGGGAGCTACTATTGCTGGATCAGTGAAGTGGCTCGGGATAAGACAACTTCTTGTATTCATCAAGTCCATTTCAAAACTTTTTCCAAATCTCTTTCAATCTGGAAGAAAATCTCTGAGCACATGTTTTGATTCTTTTTTTCCCCTTATAAGGTAGCTTGGACTCACCATTCTTATGAGCTTATTATTTTGTAAATGCATTACCCACCCTTACTTGCAGTTCTGTGCCAGATTTGCTACATTATCCACAGAGGAAACATAGGGCAGACCAAGGGAGTTTTTCTGCCCACAGAAAATAGACCTTAGATCTGATACAATGGGTTTGATGTGCTATGAATTAGATTACCAATTAGTGCTTCTTAACAAGAATATGAATGCTCTAAACATGCCAAACCATTTGCTTTGTGTTATAATGCTTGAAATATTAACAGCAATTAGATCAAAAGGCTTCCTGGAGTCCTCCCAGTGAAATGTTAATTATGCAAGGATTTAGGGAGATACACAATCTCTGCCTAAATCACTGAATCATTATGAATCACTCCAAACCGTGCAACAGTACTGAATGATTTAGTGTGTAGCACGTTTGGGTAAAGAACTGCTGTTTTTAAACAAGTGCATTTTTCTGTTACTTAGGACTCTACCCTAAATATGGTCCAAGAGACTCGAGCTAGGGCCATAATGTGAAATATAGAAAGGGTTGAGAATAAGGAAACCGATTATCCATACGCTCTATTTTAATTTACATTAAGCTAAATTAAATAAACACAAACAATTGGATTTGTTCCCAATGTGCATAATGCTTTTTTCTCCTTTGTGGTAGTAAATTCAAGTAATATTGGCAAGAGTTTTGGGAACTGGATCCAACACTTTTAGAGTTACATCCTGAGGCTGAGCATAAGAATAGGGATATTGCTGAGGCTTTTCTACACCATGTGAAGGAAGGCTCCCTGCTTTTGACATATGGAATATGGAAAGAGATTGTGCCAACAGTAATTCTACTACTGGTAGGAAAAGACTGTGGGTTGTGCTGGCTCAGACCTAATACTTCAGCCAACAATAACACTGTCTTTGTTAACCTTTACCTCCCTGCTGATCTGGAAATGCAACATAACACCAGGAAGTGATACTAGTAAATAACAGCAGGCAAAAGGACTTGGATATGAAGACATCTTCTACTTCATCTCTACAGATTCCAAAACTAAATTATAATGCAGCAAACACCATGGATTTTAATTAGGAAGAAGTTGTAGCAATGTGGAAATCATCTCTATATCTCCCATATTTTATAATTGCAGTTTCTAGGTGATTGTGTGCGTGTGTGTTCTTATATGTGTATAGACCCACACACATAAGCATACAGACTTATCTTTGCCATCAGCCAACATCCAGATAAGAGGGATTAACACTAAGCAAACAATCCAACAGAAAACAATATCCTAATCAAAGAACCAAGGAGAAAACCACACCCCAACCAAAATTGACAGGACAATCTCCTGCATATAAACAGGGAGAGAGTCCCATATTCAGTCACACTGATGACTCAATCATCAGTAATGAAGCGTCTGCAAACAAACAAACAAAAAACAAACTCACAAAGGACACAAAGCACAAAGGACTCCAGAGTATATATGTGTATTCACATACATGCTTTGTGTTATATTTGTGAAGAAACTTACAAATATTGGTCATTTCTTCTCGTGAAATATGTCAAAATTTCCACATCCCTATTGATTAAACTGAAGAGATTATAGCAGGGATACACAGCCCTTTTGCTGGATGGAAGCTGCACTTAATGGGGCACTGAGATTTGCTATAGAACAACATAATGATGCTAGATAGGCATGGTTGCATCTATTTTTCTCAGTTATAGGATATTTGAAGGCCTTTCTTTTTTCTACTTTCAATGAGTTTTCCATTGGAAAGCAGCTGGAACATGTGTGGCTGACTTTTGGTATTTACCAGAATGGTACAGAGACCATATGTAGCCTTAGGCACAAAGCTATCTGTAACTACACCAAGCACAGCAATATCTCTGGTTTTATCCTTATACTGTGTAGCTGTCAAAGATTAGGAGCTTGTCAGAAACAAAGAAGTGGTAATATTAATTCAGCACCATAAGCGCAGTTTAGAGATATAGAGATTGAAGCCCAGACTTTTTAGATCTAAGCACTCAAAGCTATCTGCCTGAAGGACAAATATACTTTTAATTTAGAAAAAAAAACCTTAAATTCTTTCTATACTATTTATGAAGAAATGACATTAATTAAATATTTTTTTCTGTATCTATACCAAATAATTACTCAAATAAATAGTCCAAGATTGGAAGATGTGGAGAGGCTTGGCCCATACATCTACCTAGAATGGAACTTGACCAGTGGTGGGATTCAAAAAAATTTACTACCAGTTCTGTGGATGTGGCTTGGTGGGTGTGGTGTGGCTTGGTGGATATGGGTTGGTGGGTGTGGCAGGAGAATACTCGAAAATCTCCATTCTCTCCCCATTCCTGGGGGAAGATTACTGCAAAATCCCATTCCCTCCCCACTCCACTAACCTGATTGCAAGCTCTGTTCTCCTGTGCAGGGCAACAAAAGAAGACCCAGTCAATCTTGGACTCAAAAGGCAGTGAATAGATGGGGTGGGGCCAACCAGAAGTGGTTTTTACAGATTCTCCAAACTACTCAAAATTTCCACTACTGGTTCTCCAGAAGTGTCAGAACCTGCTAAATACCATCTCTGGACTTGACTGAATGGATATCATCATCAATCATCACCATCAAAAAGGAATTAATTAAGCAAGCTATGTACATGAACCAATAACTGATAAATATGAATGGATCAAAAATGTTCTTTCCTTCTCTCCCTCTCTTTTGGCCTTGCCACATATGAAAGAAAATTTATAAAAACCAAGCTAAAATTCACTTTTCAATTTCAATAAAGTATCCACAGCACTCCATATGCTTTTACAGAGAAAGATACCCAACTATGTGCTTATTAAAAACATACAAAAGTAAATTTTAAATAAGAATTTGTAAGAATTAAGCAAATTGGAAACGTGCATGCAAAAGTCCCTGCATTAGAAGTATCTGTGCACATACATAGAAATAATCATAATGGATCCTTTTTTTTGCTAAATTTGTAATCTGTGAAGCCAAATCAAACTTTGGCAGAACTACCCATATAGATGTCCAATAACTCAATACACAAGAATCTTATTTTTACAAATACTAAATACAATACTATCATTAAAAATGTGTCCATGTAAATTAATAGAGATACCAGGGCAAGGCTGTCCAAATAGCAAGAAAATAAAGATGTAATCTGAACTGTGAAAGCTTGTATATAGATCTTATTCTTTTATGAATTCATCAGCAATATTACTTCTGTGAGTTTGTGCAAAGCTTTGAAAGGGATAGTTCTTTATATTAAAAAATGCATCACTACTTTTCTTCCAACAGAGAATAAATATTTCAATTATCCAATTAGCAGGATACTACTACCAGCCATTTGCAAATCAGCATTACATTTAGAAAATGCCAAAAATGAATCTCTTCTACTTCCATAATATTAAGTTGAGTTGTCTTCATTAGAGGCAAATCTATTAATTGGAGACTCAACTGCCTTGATCATATTGAAAAAAAAATGAAATTGTTGAAAACAGAATTAAAAAGTTTTATGAAGAAAAAAATCATGGCAGCTGAAGACCATGGTCAAAGGCATATTCAAAAAATATTTAATAAAGACAGTGTGTATTTCATTTTCTGAAGGAAGATAACAAAATCATTTTTCAATTGTTTGGAAAAACTGAAATAAAAGAGAGAAAATTAGTCTGAAGTAATGGTACATAAGATGATGAAAGACTTGTTCTGCCTGTGAAGGAAAGCTATGGTGTTGGATAGACAATAACATCCTGTATGATTTAGCTCCTAGAAGTCCAGACATATTAAAGTTGAGAAACACTGTTTGGAATTCTTCTAGGATGCTGGGACAAAGCTCTGCTAAGTTATATATAAGTGACACTTTGATATATGGTATTGTGGCCAGGAAGTTGGTGTGTGTGTGTGTGTGTGTGTGTGTGTGTGTGTGTTACATCATTGTTTTGATGGGAATTAAACATTTCACTAGCCTTTCCGTTCAGATAGAAGTCTTGAATCTAAAATACCTTCAATAAGAAAAAAAAATTAAGGAAGAAGGCGGACCCCCCTTGCTGACGGACCGTAGATCACAACTCTCTGTGGCTATGGTCCGTGATCTTTCGTTGGAGAGCCCTGATCATTATGATTAGGGGCTGAAGCTGCCTTGGAGGGCAGCGCAGTAAGGGGAAGCCACAAACCAGGTTGAGGGGAGCCTTATCTCCCCCACTGGGCTTGATCTTTTTGCCCCTGAAGACGACTGCAGTGGTGGTTTAAAATGGCCACCTTGAAGAGGAGGACTCAGCTGGATTAAGATTTGTGCAGGAGGGAAGAAAGAGGTGGAACCATCTGAACCAGGACAACTGGGCAATACAACTAAACAAAAGTACCCTGGGATTAAGGTAAGAAAAAAAAAAAAGTGAGCAGCGAAATTAAAAAGGGACAGGAAAAAAAATAAGAAAATATTTTTGACAGCTAAGCAGGGCTTTGAACTGGGAAAGGAAGAAGCTGGAATGAAAGATTTAACTAAATTGGACTAAAATATTTTGGGAATAAACAGGCATAAAATAAAGCTGGATTTAAGATTGTCAA
>BHFT01015456.1:2957-13108 GCA_004320025.1 Laticauda laticaudata
AAAAAAAAAAAAAAAAAAAAGAATCCATGGAGGGAAAAGTCAAACAATGCATTTTACAAAGAATGTAATTAAGAAAAGCTAGATTACAGAACCCACGGAGGGTAAACCACGTGCCTGATTATCTGAAATGTGTAAATTGTATTTGCTTTCCCTATAATTCTTCCCCGAGCTCTCCACACTATTTTTACTCCATAGAGATCAGCTTGCAACAGCTTCATTCTTCTATTGATCAGTTGAACATTTTCAACATTATGCACAATAAAATAATGAAAAGCAAAAGCCTTCTCATCTGAAAGCAGGCTCTTTTGTTTCGCTAAGCAAAATACAGGGACCTTGTGCCTTCCTCTCCTCTTCCCCAGTTTAAGAGGACTTTAACTATTTTATTAGGAAAGGCTCCAAATTAAATATTGAAAACAAAGGAATTTATCAGGAAGAAGAAAAGGCCACGATGAAAACCGACATTAATAGTACAGCCTTTTGTAACTAATTCAACATTTGACCTGTGTTAGAATTACACATATTTAATTATGAGTTAAATCTATCAATGTTCCACATTGTTCAGCACCTTAAGCACTTGTCTCTGTGTGTGCATCTGTGCAAGGGAGGGAAGGAAGGAGGAAAGGAGAGAAAGAGCAAGCATAGGAGAAGAATAAATAATAAATCTGATATCTCAAATGCAATGGTTCATTCACTGAGAAGCAGTGATCTATTGTACTGTACTTGCTTTAAGCCCCTGTCACACAGCACCAACAGATGGAAAGAGGATGTAAAATGGAGAGAAACACTTGCCATCCGTTGGTACAACATTGCCATCCGGTTGGTTAATGCGAATGCATCGTTCTGTACTCATGCCTCCGTATTTTCATCCTCTCTATCCGTCCAGCATCGTCGACTGAACATTTCATCTGCCTCAAAAAGTTTGAGCCTGCACAAAACTTTTGAGTGGAAAATTATCCAACCCGCGTCGTTCTGAATCAGCAAACGCATATGAGAAACATCGTTCTACATTCCCGTCATCATCCGTTACGTCCGCTATATCCGCCAGGATCCACTGCGCATCGCGCCAACTCAAATCCGCTTCCAGTGGAAAACGGACGGGAGGGAGGAAGTTGAACGGATGCGAACGGACATGCAGCGTTAGTAGCACAGGCGTAGAAAGGAGAAAAGCGGATGCAGCTCGCATACAAAGGGCATTAAAACGGAAAAAGACGTTCACAGAGGGATGTATCTCGAGAATATTTATGGTTGTCTGCAGGATGTCTAGGGATGCAGAAGGACCCGAGCAGGAAACCTATATTTTCCTATAAAAAGGCTGGTAGGAACTCACCTGCATCTTCCCTTTCAGACACAACAGACCTGCTGTGCCAGACGCTCTATCAACTTCATCTGGCTCTTGCTCCTTCCACAGCATCCAGTCATCTCCATTCAACACTCTCTTTTGGTATGCCCGCATCATTCCACAAGAGTGCGAAACCATCTTACAGGATGCTTCACACCTGTTCTACGCGAAGAATAGGAGGCGGCTAAGAAATGTCTGGGTCAGAAGATGGATCGCCAATAAGAACAGAGTACGGACTGTACAACAAGCTGGATGGCGGAGCTGAAGGAATGAAGACCCTCGTGCATTCCAGAATTCTGAGGATGCGCCAGCCTAATGTTTAATGAAGTTGTGGAGCGGCTTGGAACCCAGATGAGCCAAGGCAACACCAACTTCATGGCCCAGCTGTACCCTGGGGAACACACGGTGGCACTGGACTCTGCGCCAGCCTGGCCTCGAGACCACGTACAGGAGCATGTAGTACGGCTGGAGGGTGCCAACAACACCATCAGCATTGTGATCAGAAGAAGTGGTGGCAGGCTATTGAAGAATACCTGGGGAGCTCCTCCAGTGCCCCTCCACTGAAGAAGTATTGAAGAAGTTGGCAGAGCAGGTATCAGAAAGTGGAACTTCCCCCACACCGTTGGAGCCATAGATTGGCAAGCACGTGGCCTGCAAAGCTCCAGCCAAGTCAGGGTAACTTATTTCAACATACAAGGGCTTATTCAGCATCGTCCTCTTTGCCATGGTCGATGCCTGACTACAAGTTCATGTACTCGAAGCTTCAGGCACACGGGTCAGCTTCAGATGCCCAGATATTACAACGCCAAGTCACCTCAAGGAGGGGCTGGAACGTAACTCATCATGGCTTCCCAGATCCAGACCCCCTGCCCAACAACACACAAGATGTGCCCTACTTCATCATGTGGGGATGATTGCCTTCTACCTCAGAACCTACCTCATGAGCTCTACACCTCCAGATGCCTCACCCGTGAAAGAAAGGATCTTCAACTACAGGCTGTCCAGGGCAAAACGGGTGGTGGAGAACGCCTTTGGCATCTCTGGCCAACAGGTTTTCAGTAACTTCTCACCACCATGCAGCATCGCACCCAGACCGTGAGGAGGAATCGTGGATTTCTTGCTGCATCCTGCACAATCTTCATGCGCACCCGCTACCCAGTCTTTGAAGAACACGCTCGTGGACCTGCAACAAGGGAATGGGGACATGGAGGCTGGGGAATAGAGGCAAGGGCGAAACCTGATAGAATACTGTGGATGTGCAAGGCCCAACAGAGCTTCACGTGAAGGGAAGAAAGCAGCCACAACCTCCTGAAACACTGGGCAACTCCCCAGCTGGAGCAGTGGAGTGGCAAGAAGGCTGGTAGATGCTTCATGGATGCTTCCTTGAGCTGGTCTCATCACACTGATGAGATTGGGCCATGTATGTTGAATGGCCCTGCAATGAACAGGGCAATTTAATAAAGAGTTGTGTTTATGTTTGAAATGTGTGGATCAATGATTAATTGTTTTATGATAATAAAGGGCCAAAGGTGTGGCACCTGGGAGGGTGGACCATATAGTCCCACTAAGCTTGCACTGTAGGTTTATCTATCCCACAGCTATTACCCATCCCACAGGTATCCTAACCCATACCACAGCTATTACCCATCCCAAGGTATCCCTGCCCACATCCACAGCTATTACCATCCCACAAGCATGCAAAGGCTTAAACGATTTCTAAAAGTTCCACCAAGAACTTATTAACAAAAGAACTGAACAAGTGTGTGAAGCAAAGATAACCTTTATTAATAACAAGCTCTAAAAGCTAAATGACCCAAGTGTCGCCAAGCAAAAGATAAAGGTCAACAGTAAGCCACCCAGTCTCTGGCACTCTTCTCAGTCACTCTGAGGCATGCCCATAGTCCTCAGGGGTGAAGGGTCCATGTGCTTGGAGGTGGCTGTACTGGAGTGCTGGTCTTGAGCGCCATTGGGGTGCCTGGCCCGAGAGGACAACAGAGGACAGTGTGTGGAGGAAAGCTCTCAGAGAGCTGGCTCAGTCCGGTGATGTTGAGAGCCCCTTCCTCCAGGAACATGGGGTGTCAGCCCCATACCGATGACAGATTGTTCTGAGGCTGGAACTTGGCTGTGGGGTGGAGGAAAGGAGGAGTGTAGTGGGGATGTCTGGTCTGCAGCTGAGCGAGGTGAGGTGTGGGTGGCATCTGTGGGCGTGGGTGGCATCTGTGGGCATCGCTGGCATCGGTGGCATCATATTGGTCGTCAGTGGCATCGGTTGGCATCATGGCATCGGTGCACTGGTGGCATTCGATATACCTGTGCCTGGACTGGGAAGGGCTGCCTGTTCTGCTGGATGGAGCTCCTGGTAGCCGTAGCTTTGGTAGGTGAGGGCCTGTTGGAAAGCCTTGGAAGAGGCAGTGACATCACCTGGGGTGGAGAGGGAGACCTGGACTGGGTGGGAGCAGGTTCAGCTGGGTCTGGAGGGTTGTGAATAAGACCAGTGATCCTGTCCTTGATCACCTGGTACTGTTGATTCGGACATGTCCATGAGGGTCTGGTTGACGTAGGTGAGGAAGGGCTTGTGGTGTGGAGGAATGGGATGTCGGTGTGCACCAAGCTTGAGAGTGGAGATCTACGCTGCTTCTGATGGTGTCCCTGATCTCCAGGAGGACAGTGTGCCTCTGCCCCTCCGGTCTGGCTCTTCTGCCTGCTTTCTGTGGAGGTGGAGCTGGGGTTGATGTGGGTTGGTCTCTGGTGGGAAAGTGACCTCTCATTGATCCACTGCGTAAGGGGGTTCCTCCATGCGCTCTGCCATGGGAGTGCAGCTGTTGGGGGGTCTCCATGGTGGCAGGCTCCACAGATACCTGCCTGGACACAGGAGCTGACTCTTGGGCAGAAGAGGAACTGGCTCTCTGCAGGCTGCCTGAAGAGAGGGTTGACAGGGGGCTGCTCCTCAAGTGGCGGATCTCACCCTCAAGAAGCTTGCACTTGGCCATCACAAGGTCTCTCGGTCCGTCAGCTTGACCGTGGCCTGGCCAGATTTCTTGAGGTGCAGCTTCCATACCAGGTGTGCATGTGCTTCCACCAGCCAAGGAGCACCTTCCGAAGTGTAGCCCAGGCTCTCCACTTTCTCTTTCCAAGGCAGCCTGCTTCCTTTTGGTGTCTCGATAGAGCCTGTGTCCCTTCTGCCAAAGATACTCATTCTCCCCTCAGCCATTCCAGCACTCATCCTCATGTTCCTCTTCGATGGAGTATTGCTGCCTCTCTCCCATTTCATTCACGCCTATGCCTTCTTCCTCCCCCTGGCAGGACCATCTGGGCCCTCATCAGAGGGGTTTTAAGGTTTGTAAGGGCTGCTCCTGCACACCAGCAGCAGCAGCAGCAGCAACAAGAACAGTAAGCAGCAAAAGCAGGACCAGCAGCACCAAAAGGACACAGCACAGCAGCCACCAGCAGCACCAGGAGCACCAGCAGCACAGCAGGACCAGCAGGACCCAGAGCAGCGCCAGCAGAGTAAGCACCAGCAGAAGCACCAGCCACAGGAGCAGTGCCAGCAGAGTAAGCCCAGCAGAGAAGCCCCAGAACCAGGAGCAGTGCCAGCAGAGTAAGCCCCAGCAGAAGCCCAGCACCAGAGCAGCCACCAGCAGAATAAGCTCCAGCAGAAGCTCCATCCACCAGAAGAGTCAGCCCGAGCAGCAGAAGCCCCAGCAGAAGCAGAGTCAGGGCCCTGTCCCTCTTGCCAGTGCTGGCAAGCAAGATGCCACAGGCCTTTCTCTTCCTTCCCATGGTTGTGGGTGGCTGGCTGGCTGGCTGGAGCTGTGTCTGGTAGCAGTCTTTCCTCTGAATGATGACCTGCTCTTGTGAGCTGCTTCCCTTTATATCCCGGGGCTGATGCAATATGCATCTCCCCACATGCGCCAGTGAATTCTCTGCATCCGCTAGGCTTCCGCTAGGCATCCGCTAGGCTTCTGCTCTGCCATCCGCTTCATCCGCTTCGGCATCCGCTATGCATCCGCTCTTTCCGCTGCACTCTGCTTCGCTGTGCTCCCCCGGAAGCTTCTGTGGATGTGCCATCTGCTTCCATCTGCCTAGGCTTCCATGGAGCATCCGCTTTCCATCCTGGCTACGTGCTCCCCCCATCCGTTCCTTTCCATTGTTGTCCGGTCTGCTTATGCAAATTCGGGGCACTTTTGAGGAGCGAATAACAATGGATGGAACATGATGGAACATTTTCTCGTCCGCTGTGTCCTTTTTACATATGTTTTGCATCCGTCGGCCAATGTGACAGGCCCTTTAGATTCAGAAGTTTCTGCTGCTAAAAACTGCTACAGCCAATTTGCTAGACAGCAGACAGTACAAAATTATTGGACCTCTGAGCATCCATTTTGAGTTCCAAGCATGAAACACAACATGGTTCCTCTGAGCACTGCAGTTGGACTTGTTATTCTGTGACTTATTTGTTGTCAAATGTTTTTTGCTCTGCCTAGTGAGTACTCATATCCTTGCTGTTCTTGATTTAGCCTGGATGGAGTAATATGCTTCAAGATAAGTCCAGTCAAAAGAAGAAGACCATTTTGAGTCTTGACTGATAAAATATATTTCAACAAATCCCCAAACACCTTTTCTATGGAACTGTTCGTGCAAGTGTGGCTGGATAGGTGGGTTCCATAAGGGTTGGGCCAGTGGTGGGATTCAATATTTTTTTACTACTGGTTCTGTGGGCGTGGCTTGGTGGGCATGGCAGGGGAAGGATTCTGTAAAATATCTAGTCAGAGGTGGTATTTGCCAGTTCTCTGAAGTACTCAAAATTTCCTCTACGGGTTCTCCAGAACTGAGCAGAACCTGCTGATACCACCACTGGGTTAGGCAATGCTGTTATTTAACTATAGATAATGCAAAAGGTATGACATGTTTTTGTGTGTGCCCTAATTGGTTGACTTTGCTAATGTTATGTTGACTAATACATGTAAAAATTAATAGCATAATATTAGTATAATATTGGTTTGGTTGGTTCATCAAACTTTGCTATGTGTCAGTATTCAGGACACATTTTACACATCTTATTGGGATGCACTAAGAAGGATTTGTAGATATTTCCTTTCTGATTTTCAGGAGCAACAATCAGCATTCCCTATATATGTAAACAAAAACATCAAAAATGCAACACCGTTTATGCTGGGTTTGCAGTTGACAGACAGGCTGCGAAAAAGTATTCACAACTTTGATCAAACTAAATAAATTATTTTTAAAAATATATAAAATGTTAAGACAGGGGTGTCCAATTTTGGTGATTTCAAGACCTGTAGACTTCAACTCCCAGAAATCCCCAGCCAGAATTTTGGGAATTGAGACCCACAAGTCTTAAAATTGCCAAGATTGGATGCCCCTGCATTAAGAAAACCTTATATAGGAAGTGCATGAATCTGCTCTCTCTGGCAGGTTGGCATTCAGCATGGACTGTCTAATACAGGGGTGTCAAACTTAAGACCTGGGGGCCAGATCTGGCTTGTGGGATGCTTAGATCTGGCTTGTGGGGCAGCCCTGGAACAGCAAAGGGCTGGCCTAAGGTACCTCTACCAGTGAAAATAGAGCTTGGGAAGGTTGCATGCGGCCCTCCTGACCTCCATTTTTGCTGGCAAAGAGCTGCAGGAGTCTATTGCAGCCCAAAACAGAGCTCAGGAGCCAATGGATTCAATTTTTTTACTACTGGTTCTGTGGCTGTGGCTTGGTGGATGTGGCAGGGGAAGGATACTGTAAAATCTCCAGTCATAGGTGGTATTTGCTGGTTCTCTGAACTACTCAAAATTTCTGCTTCCAGTTCTCTCAGAACTGATCAGAACCTGCTGAATACCATCTCTAGCAGGAGCCTTTCTTCTCTGGCAGAGCTCTCAGGCCACCACAGGTGCCCCCGACATGATCAACATTAAGCTGGCTGTGTCTACCCTGGCCACCCCCACCCCAGCCCTGCAAGATTAAACAGAACCCTTATGCGACCCTCAGTGACATTTAGTTTGACACCCCTGGTCTAATACCTCTTCTTGCACCCCAGTCTGAAAAACAAGGGAAAAGCAGCTGGTGTCATGTTCTACCTTTTTACTATTCCTTGAATATTTGAAATGTTTTCAGTTTTCTTCTGATGAAGCACTGGCAATTTCTTCTGTACATAGCCAGATTTAGAAAAAGAAAATTGGATATAATCATTTTGGCTGCAGATCTTCAGAAATACAACCTTGAATCACCACATCCTGGAAGGTAGTGCATTGAAAATATTCTGTCTTTGGCACCAAGTCTTATATTTATCATCAGATATGAGTTTCTATAAGAGCAGGTGGTGATTGCAACATTCATAACACTCATCAAACTTGTCGTGTGTGGGTACCAGTTGCACAATTTATCTGAGAATAGTTTGAGCTCATTGGTTTTTCTGTGAACTAGAAACGTTATGCATTTGTTTCAAGTTCATCGTGTATTTGGCATTTAAAGAGCGCTAAGTGAAATGCATGTCATCACATAATCTAATGACTAGGGAGTCCTGGGGGGGTAATGATTAGGCTTTATGGAGTGTTAGAAAAATTGATTGATTAGAACACGAAGTGCAATGAAAAATAAATGTTAGATCTATAAATGGTGTAATGAAAATGAAGTGCTTTGTTAGATATGCAAGCCAAAGTGCCAATTACTGCAACTGGCTGATGAAGGAACTTAGTATTCCTACAGTTAAGTAGTTGAAAATCTGTCCGGCTGTTCTTACTTTCAAGTCATTCAGATTACACTGAGCCGGACATGAGGGAGATGAATTTCTTGCTTCTTCTTAAGAAATTTGCTATTTTTAATCTTTTTAAAAAGGGCATCCAACTGTACAGGGTAAAAAAACAACCTCAAGATAGCAATAGCAATAGCACTTAGACTTATATACTGCGCTACAGTGCTTTATAGCCTTCTCTAAGCCTTTTACAGAGTCAGCATATTGCCCCCAACAATTTTGAGCCCTCATTTTATCCACCTCAGAAGGATGAAAGGCTGAGTCAACCTTGAGCCTGGTGAGATTTGAAGTGCCAAATTGCAGCCAGCTGGCAGCCAGCAGAAGTAACTTGCAATTCTGCATTCTAACCACTGTGCCATCGCAACTCATGATGATGCCTGCAAGTCAAAACTCCAGTCTTAATTATGTGTTTTGCATGTACAACATATGTAAAAAGAAGCAGGGCTTCAATCATATAGTTGAATCTGCCATCTCAGGTTTTTTGAACCCTACCCCACCCCTGTTTTAAAACTTCTCAGACAAGGTTGCTTTGACAGCAAGAAATACAATGAAATATTTAAGAATTTACATTTAAAGGTAAAAGTTTTATAAACAAACAAAAAAGCTGACTGCTGTGGATTAGGAGTCTGAAGAATTGGAGCAGGAGACAATTTATGTAAACAAACATGCATACAAATAAAACCGTTTAGATATTTTTGCCCTTATGATTATCATGCTGATTACATATTACAGCTGCTAAATGCTAGTAGCTCTTTTAAAAAGCTGTATAGTTCTCATACAGATGGAAACATACATAAAAGCAATAGTTATCTAGACTTCCATTAGGTATTCTCCCTTATCTGTCTGGTCAAGGTTAATCAATAAAGCTAGGAAAATGAAGCAGTTCCTTCTATCTATCTTTCTTTCATTGTTTCTTTATGAAAGGTTGGTCCCCAAGCAATCACTCTAATAGGGTCCCAAGGGGACAACCACCTTTCAAGGAACTTTATTGCCAATGGCGGATCAAGGCTCACCGGTACCCTAAGCACTGACAAATCTTGGTGCTCCCTTCCTTTGTACATACTGAACAAACGAAGCCATATTCTCAACTTTGTGATGCCCACTTTGGGCCTGGTGCCCTAAGCACATGCTTAGTCTGCTTAATGGTTAATACACTACTGCTCACTATCTTACTGCAGCATTCTTTCTATGTTCAGGGAATAGAGGATAGAATCTCTGGGTTGGATGATTTCAATCAGCCATAATGCACTCCTGGTCCACAGTCTGCCCCCACAATGATAGCTAGCAGAGCACATATTACACATTATATGAATTCTACAAAAAAAAAGAAAAACACATTTCGTTTCTCAAAGCAAACATGCTACTTACAATAGCAATTATTTTATATTTATACAAGATTACAAACTTGTTTGTATAATGCTTATGCAAGACTATAAACTTCCATAGATTTCTTTTCTTATTAGTGTTCACCAGGAGTGTCAAACTCAAACTTTAGTGGCCCAAAGGAGCGCCCCACATGCACCCTTGCTTGCCTACCTGTAGCCTGCTGTTGTATACTCTGGAAATCCTGGAAAGCCTGTCCACCGTGCTGCTTCTTTTGATCCCAGCTTTCCCTGGCACAGTCATTGCTCATCCAAAGCCCCACCACCACCTCCCCCCTCGCTTTTTTTCTCACACACAAGAAAAGTGAGCAAGAAAAAGAAAGGCAGAAGAGGGGAGGCATTTTTTAACATGTCCAGGACTTTTCACGTTGTCATGATCAGCTCCTGCCATGGAAGTGTGTGTGTGTGTGTGTGTGGTGTGTGTAGGCACATATGTGTGTGTGGAGGGAGGTGTTTCTGGCAGAGATTAGGGAAAAGAGGGGGTGGATTGGAAGAGATTTTCCCTATGAGAATGGGGAACACAATGCTTGTAGGGTATGATTTATCCAGGCTGCCCTCTCCTGGTATCTCTGCAGCCTTTGGGGAAACTTTTGGGGAAAGGTTAGGTTCACTAAGATATGCTTCTATGATGGATTTTTGACTTTTCCCAATTCACTTGCTGGGGGGGGGGGGC
>BHFT01015456.1:13131-27045 GCA_004320025.1 Laticauda laticaudata
TGACAAATGGCAGTCTAATCTCTTCTTGAAGGTCTCAAGTGATGGCGCTCCCATAACGTCTGAGGGCAAGCTGTTCCATTGGTTGATTGTTCTCACTGTCAGAAAGTTTCTCCTTATTTCCAGGTTGAATCTCTCCTTGTTCAGTTTCCATCCATTATTCCTTGTCTGGCCTATAGGTGCTTTAGAAAATAGCTTGACCCCTTCCTTCCTGTGGCAGCCCCTCAACTATTGGAAGACCTCTCTCATGTCTCCCCTGGTCCTTCTCTTCACTAGACTAGCCAAGCCCAGTTCCTGTAACCATTCTTCATATATTTTAGTCTTCCTTTCTTTGCTTATCAGAATAATTTTTCCCTTGAAAACAGTGGATTCTCACTTCTCTTATTATCATATGATCCCACAGAAGATAATAGAACATTTAGGTTTGCACCAGTAGAGAAAAATTGGATGATGCTCATGAACCTACCAATAGACTCTTTTTTCATAGGTTAGAAATAAGTGTTCACATAAGATTTTTATAATTGGATATTTGTAGATCAAACAGATTCAGAGCACAGGTTACCAACATGCTATCAGTGGACAAATACCAATTGCAAAGAACTGATGGTTACTGTATGGTGGCTTATTTTTCAGTTACCTTTTAAGGCCCTGTCACACTGCCCAACGGATGCAAAACGGACACAATGGACAAGCAAAATGTTCCATCTGTTGTTATCCGCTCTCAAAAGGGGCAAAGGTAACACGGACCGGGGAGATGCAGGGCGCGGATGGAAAAATGGATGCGGGGAAACGGAACTAGCGGATTGGAAAGCGATGGAGGAAGGATGCACAATTCCCGGGCCCAGGGCTTTCCGGGGGGGTCTCAGCAAAGCGGGTAATTGCGGAATGGGATACAACGGATGCAGAATGGGAATTGGGCACAGCGGATTGAAGCGGATGCACAGGCGGGAAAGCTAAGCCCAGATGCACAGGGATAGCCTATGGGATGGCTTGGCATTAATTGCCAGCGGGGATCATTGCGCAAGCCCCCGGAATAAAGGGAAGCAGCTCGACTGGCCGCATTCGGAAGGAAGACCTTGCTGCAGGATAACATACGATGCTATGCTAAGCCCTGGCCTGGCCATGCCTGCCTGGCAAGCCTTGCTGCCAGCCCTCCTGCCAAGGCCTGCCTTCCAAGCCTCCTGCCAGGCCTCCTCTGCCAAGCGCCTTTTGCTGTCTTGCCTTGCCTGCCAGGCGCTTGGCCAATTGCCTTAAAGCCTCGCCTGCAAGGCCAGTCCTCCTTGCCCACGAGTGCTTGCCCTTTGGCCAGGGCTTGGTCTGCCTGCCTGTGTCTTTCTGCCAGCCTTTCGCTGCGCCCTTCCTTTTTGCCCAGGCCTTGTGGCGCTTTCCCTTGCTGCCAAAGCCCTTGGCCAGCTTCCTGCCAGGATTTCCTGCCCCAGCCTTGGTGCCTTTTGCCAAGCCTCCCTGCCAGGCTTTTCCCCTGGCAGGGCCAAGGCAACCCACAAACCATGGGGGAAAAGAAGCCGAAAGTCTCAAGCCAAACTCTGCCGCCCATACCTGGCAAGAGGGAACAGGGCCCAACCTTTTGCCACCCCCTGTCCTGACTCTTGCTTCTGCTGGGGCTTCTGTGCATCGGGCTCGCTTTTCCTGTGTGCTGAGGCTTTGCTGAAGCTGCTCCTGGCAGTGGGGCTTCTGCCTGCGTTACTTCTGCTCTGAGCTGTTATCTTGGCGGTGGTGCTTCTGCTGATGCGTACTCTGCTGAAAGGCTGCTTCCTGGTCATGCTGGTTTCTGCTGTCCTGTCTGTGCTCCTTGGGACTTGCTCCGTTCCTGTTCATTCTTTGGCTTCCGTGCTCCTGTCCTGCTCGTTGCTTCCGTGGTCTTGCTCGTGCTCCTGGAAACCTGCTGGTACTGGCTGGTGCTGGTGGCTGTCTGGGGCTTCCTGGTGTAACTTCTGCTGCCGCTTGGAGTCCTGGTTTCCTGTTGGTTTTCAGCTGCTTCTGCTTGCTGCTGCTGATGCATAACGATGCTTGATTATGGTCTGCTGGTGATTGATTGATTGGTGTTGATGATTGAATGTCCTGCTGGTGCGCTTTTTGCTGGCTGGTGTGGAGGAGCAGGCCCCTACCACCTGGGAGCCCCTCGATTTGGAGGGCCATCTGCGTTTCTTCTGCCAAAAGGGAGGGAAGATTGGCGTTATGCAGGGGAACGGAGAGGAAAGGCAATACTTCATTGAGGAGGAAAACGAGGAGAGGTGCTGATGGCTGAGAGAGAATGACTATCTCTGGCGGAAGGGGAAACCGGCTCTAACAGGGACACCAAGCGGAAGCAGGCTGCTTGGAGAGAGAGGGGCGGAAGAAGCAGTTATGGGGTTACCACTTCGAGTGCTCCTCGGCTGGTGGAACACACCTGGTTATGGGAAGCTGCACCTGAAGAAAATCTGGCCAAGGACCACGGTAAAGCTGATGGACAGAGAGAACCTATGTCATGGCGCAGGTGCAGCTTCTGGAGGTGAGATTCCACCACCGCAGGAGCATAGAGCCCCTCTGTCTACCCTCTCTCTCCGGCAGCCTCGCTGTGACCCAGTCCTCTTCCGTCCGAGAGTCAGTTCCCTGCTCTCCAGGCAGGTTTCTGTGGAGTGCGTGCCATGGACGAGACACCCGCGCACCAGCTGTTGTCACCATGGTAGAGGCGCTTGGCAGGACTCTGGTCGGGCGGTGGGAGAGGAGAACATCCGAGTCCAACCCACAGTCATCGTCGCATCCACCCCACCAGTTCCCACCTCCACAGAAAGCGCAAGAGCGCCAGACCAGCAGGAGGGCAGAGCCACACTGTCCTGCTGGAGATTCAGGGACACCATCCAACCAGTATAGATCCTCTCTTAGCTGGTACACGCACGACTCGTATCCTACCAACGCAAGCCCTTCCTCACCTACTGTCACCAGACCCTCAAAGAACATGGAGGAACCCCAGTACCAGTGGTCGGAGGACTGATCACGGTAGCTGCTTCACACCCTACCAGACCCAGAGGAACCTGCTCCCACCAGTCCAGCTTGTCTCCTCCACCCAGGTGATGTCCCTCCCATACCAAGGCTTCCCCACAAACCCCTCACCTACCGGGCTATGGGTACCAGGAAGGTCCAGCCGCACACAGGCAGCAGCCCTTCCCAGCCCAGGCACAGAGTCATTGGGTTCACCATCCGTTGCCACCGGTTCCACTGATGCCACGATGCCAGCCACGCCAATGATGCCACTGACGACAGCGATGCACCAACATTGATGCCACCCACCCAGTGCTCACTCCAGCTCCAGACCAGACAGCCCCACTACACTACTCCTTCCTCCCACCCACAGCCAAGCCTCGGCCTCAGTACATCTGTCACCTCAGTTTACTTGGGGCGGTGAAACCACCCAGGCATGGAGGCAAGGGGACTCTCAAGCATCGCGGTCTGAGCCAGCTGTCTGAGAGCTTTCTTAACACCACCTGTCACCTGTTTGTCCTTTCAGGGCCAGGCACCCAGTGGTGCTTCAGACCAGCACTCCAGCAAGCAGCCACTCCACAGCCCCTGGACCCTTCACCCCTGAGAAGACTGGGCACATCCTCCGAGTGAGCAATAAGAGTGCCAGAGACTGGTAGCTGGTACCTGTTAGAGTTTATTTGGAACCCTTGACTTGGGTCATTTTTGTTTTACAGCTTGTTGTTCAATAAAGTTTATCTTTGACTTCATCCACACACTTGCTTCATTCTTTTTTTTAATAAAGTCTTGCTGGAAAATTTTTAGAAATGGTTTCAGCCTTTGCATTGCTTGTGGGATGGGTTAAGGATAGCCAGTGGGATTTAGCAGGGATAACCTTTGGGATATGGGAAATAGCTGTGGGATTGGTAAGGATAGCAGGGAATAGATAAAGCCTCCAGTGCAAGCATAGTGGCACTCGTATGGTCCACCCTCAGTGGTGCCACACCTAATGACCCTTGATTATCAATAATAATTGTAATCAATTCATCCACACATTGTCAACACAAACACAACTCTTTATAAACTCCCTGTTCATTGTAGGGTCCACCAACATACATGGCCAATCTCATCAGTGTGATGAGACAGCTGAAAGGAAGACATCCATTAATTCATCTATCCATCCTGTCTTGCCACTCAACTGCTCCAGCTGGGGAGTTGCAACAGTGTCCAGGAGGTTGCGCTGCTTCCTTCCTTCACGTGAAGGCTCTGTTGGGGCCTTGCACATCCCTCAGTGTCTATCAGGTTTCGCCCTGCCTCAAGCTTTGCATCCTTGATTCCTCGCTGCACGGCTTCTGGTGATGCTGGGCATGCTGGTGAGAAAGTACTGGAACCTGTTGGCCAAGGATGCAAAGGGTTCTCCACCCCCGTCTGCCCTGGACAGCCTGTAGTTGAAGATCCTCCTTCACGGGTGAGGTGTCTTGAAGTGTAGGGCTTCATGAGGTAGGTTCTTGAGGAGAAAGGCAGTCATACCCCCACAATGAAGTAGGGCACATTTGCGTGTTGTTGGCAGGGTCTGGATCTGGAAAGCCCATTGATGAGGTTGGGCTTCAGGCCCCTTCCTTGAGGGTCCACTGGCGTTGTAATACCTGGGCAATCTGAACATGTCGCTGCCCGAAAGCATCGGATGTACCGATGTGATTGTAGTCAGCATCGACCATGGCGGAAGAGGATGGATGTGAAGAAAGCCGCTTGTAGTTGAAATAAAGTGGACCGGCGAACTTGGGTTGGTGCTTTTTGCAGCCACGTGTTGGCCATTGATGGTTCCAAACGGTGGGGGAAGTTCCACCTCTGATACCACTGCTGCTGCAAAACTTCTTCTTCCATCCTTCATCAGTGGGAGTGGGCATCTGGAGGAGCTCCCTCCATGTATGTCTTCGGATGATGGCCTGCACCCATTCTCTCTGACCCACAATGCTGATTGGTTTTTGGTGTGGCACCCTTCCGCCGTACTGCATGCTCCTGAGGTGGTCCTGAGGCCAAAGGGCGCAAGGAAGTGGAGTGCCAGCGCCGTGCGGCCGCCCTTGGAGCCCAGGGTCCCAGGCTGGGGCCGGAAGGTTTTGGTGTTGCCTTGGTTCCAAACCTGGGTCTCAGCCCGCTCCACGAACTTCGTCAAAACATTGCTTGGAAGCATTCTCATGGAAAAAGTTTTTCTGGGAATGCAATTTTGAGTGTCTTTCGTTCCTAGCTCCACCATCAGCTTTTTGTCAGGCCCGTTACCCTCTGCCCTCTTTCCCGACACTCGGACCAGAACGGCTTTCTGGCACCTCCTTTTCTCCCGTAGTTAGGGTTCCACAGAAGCCTGGTAGATGGCTTCGCGCTGTTGCAGGAAGGGAATGGTGGCGCCAAAAAGGACTGTGTCACGTATTCCACAGTTGGACATTGGGAGCTTGGTGCTGTGGAAGAGGAAGAGTCAAATGAAAGGCTGCCAGAGGTCTGCAAAGCCTGGGCTTACTGGAGTTTGGAAAAAGGAGATTCAGACGAGTTGCTTGCCTTTTTATAGGGCAGTATAGGTTGCCCTTTGCATCCTCCTAGGCATCTCTGAGGCATTCCTTTAGACATTCCCTATATTGACCGAGATAGGTTCCCTTCTGCGACGTTTTTTTTCCATTTTTAAACGGGCTTTGGTTTCTGCTGCATTCCTTTCTGGGCATTTGTTTTCTGCGTCGTTTCCGCTCCTCCTGCGGTCCCGAAGCAGATTTTTGCGAAGTGGCGTGGATGCGGAAACGGATGCTAGCGGATATCGCGGGATGCGAATGGATGCGTAGCGGATGCGTATGGATGCAGAACAGACGCATTGGAATACATTTTCCGCGCAAACATTGTGGGCACACCAAACTTTCTTGAGGCAGATGAAACATCAATAGGACAGATGCTGAATGGATAGAGAGGAAGAGGAAGCAAAACGGAGGCAGTGAGTACATCGCGTTAACCAACGGATGGCAAGCTTTTTTGTCTGTTTTACAACCTCTTTGCATCCGTTGGTGCAGTGTGACATGGGCTTTAAATCTTTTATTAGAATTTCTACATTCTTTCAGTGTAATGTTTTTATAATTACCATTATATATGTACCGAACTGTGTTACATTATTGCCTGATTATTTCTGAAGCAAAGGTATTAACATTTGTAAGTTTATCAAAGCAGAAAAGAAAGAATATAAGCAGTACCCTGAAATAAGCAAAGCAAGAAGTATTTAATTTTTCCTATATGCCCTTGATAGATAGTGGAAATACTTGAGAATTAATCTAATATTTAGCTGGTGCAGTAATAAACTCAATGAAGCAGCTGTGAAGTGTGTTTGGGAGGAAATACTTTAATTTTTATATTATTTTAATGTTTTAGGAAAACAGTGTGCAGGCTAAATGCAGCCTTCAATATTCCATTTGTTTTTAATAAGCAACTGCCTAAGAGCACAAACATTTACTCAAGGGTGGTTCCAGTGAAAAAAATATTTCTAAGGGTCTCAATGAAAAATTGTTCTCGTGTGTATCTACATCCTTAATGTTTCCTTTCTTCTGCAGCAATTGCTTCTATTATTCCCTAAATAAACTTTTTTTGGACATAGCAGGATAACAAAGGATAAATGTCAGAAAGTATTAGTTAAAAAGAAATGGCCAGATTATGATTAGATAAAGTATGCTATTTTTAATAAAGCTTTCATGTGAACAGCAAAAAAGAACAAGAAAGAATTGTGATCAGTCTTGACTAGCATTATAGACATGCTATCTCATTTTCAAAAAGCTCCATATATTGAAATAAAAAAATATTTTAGAGTTAATGATGGGCTAATCTCTGAAATTGTTTACTCATTTTGAATACATTATTGCCAACCATTTCTTGCTTCTTTAAAGAAAGACTTTAAAGTAGGAAGAGCACTGACATCTAGTGTTGGAGAAGACTTCTGAAAATACTGTAGACACCCAAGCAAGCCTACTGGAAGGCTGTCAAACAAATCAATCCAGAGTTCTGCCTCAAGTCACAAATAACCATGTTCAAAGTATCCTATTTTGGACACATTATTTGTAGATCTAGCTTTCTGGAGAAGACTCTAATGCTGGGAAAGACAGGAAAAAAGAGAACAAGGCAACTTGCAGCAAAAATAATGGATTCAATTATAACAGTGATGAGTGCACCACTGGGAAATATGAAAGAACAGCTTAAGGCTAGGTAGGTCACATCGGCCAACGGATGCTAAACGTATGTAAAAAGGACACAGCGGATGGGCAAAATTCCATCCGTGGCTCCATCCATTGTTATCCGCCCAAAAGTGCCCACAAAATTTGCATAAAGAGATGGACAAGAACAGCAAGGAACAGACGTGGGGATGGTGAAGCTGTGCTTACCTTCCTGCAGCCCTGGCAAGAGGAGACAGGGCCACCATTTCTAGACCCCCTGGCAGCTAGACTGCTGCCTTCTGCTGGGTGGCGTGGCTTGCTAGCTGGGCTTCTGCTGCTGCTGCTCCTACTCGGCTTGCTGGACTCTGCTGTGCTGGGTGCTTCTGCTGGTGCTGGCTCCCTGGTGCTGGTGTTTTGCTTGGTGCTGACTCTGCTCTGGGTGCTGTTGGCGAGTCCTACTGGCTGCTGCTGCTGCTCAGCTTGCTACTGCTGCTGGTTGCTGGTGGCTTCTGTGCTGCTGGGAGACCGGTCTGCTGCTGCTGGTGGCACACTGCTGCTGCTGCTGCTGTTGGTGGTCGGTGATCGTGTGGAGCAGCCCCTCAGCCGCCTCCCGAAACGCCTGCTGCTTAGCGATCCTGAAGTCCCTTTGCTGCCAGAGGAGGAAGAGGCCAATAACACACGAAAAGGGGGAGGAAGAGGAACACGTAATTCATTTCGCAGACGAACATTGAGGAGGAAGTGCTCAAATGGCTCGAGGGAGACGAGTAACTTGGAGAAGGACACAGGCTTCGTACATCGAGACACCAAGCTGGAAGCAGGGCGGCTTGGGAGAGAAGGCGAGAGGCCGGGCTTACCTCGGATGTCCTCCTGGGGGGGGTCGAGCCACAATGCACACCTGGTACGGGAAGCTCTGCACTGAAAGAAATCTGGCACCGCCCCGCCGGCGGCTCAAGCTGACGCGGACGGGGAGACCTATGTGATGCCAGTGCAGCTTCTTGGAGGGTGAATTCCACGTCACGTGGAGCAGCCCCTCTTTCAACTCCTCTCTCTCAGGCACGCCCACAGACAGCCAGTCCTCTTCTGGCCAAGAGTCAGACTGCGCGTCGTCGGGCAGGTAATCTTTGGAGTGCCCCACGACAGAGACCCCTGACACGTTGCACCCCCATGCCGGAGCAAGCTGAGATCCCCTGATGCAGATGGAGCAAGAGAGGCAGTGGCCGCAGAGACCAACCCACACCCGACCACCAGCGATTTACTCCATGAGAAAGCAGGCAGAGAGGCAGACCGTAGGGAGCAGAGCCACATCGTACTCTTGGCAGATCAGGACCCATCAAAAGCAGTGTAAGTATCCTATCTCACTGGTACACTTCGAGATTCCATCCTCGAACTCAGAAAGCCTTCCTCACGCTCATGAACCAGACCCTCATGGAAATGCCGGAGCCCAGTACCAGGTGATCAAAGGAGAGATCACAGGCTCGTTACTGCACCACGCTACCAGGCCCAAGATGAACCTGCTCCCACCAGTCCAAGTCTTGCTTCTCACCACTCGGTGATGTCCATAGCCTCTCCAAAGGCCTTCAAAAACCCTCACCTACCAAGTATGGATACCAGGACTTCTCAGCAGCATTAGGCAGCCTTCCAGGCAGCACAGTTCACTTGCCTGCACCGATGCCGGCGGTTAGCCATAGCCACAGCATTCCACCATCCACAGATGCCACCGATGCCGACCAGATGCCACCGACGCTCAGCGTCGCTCAGCTGCAGACCCGAGACATCGCCCATACACTCCTCCTTCTCACCCACAGCCAAGCCTGCTCAGAACATCTGTCATCACGTGGTTTTGGGACTGACATCCATGTCCTGGAGAATAGGGCCTCTGCAACCTCACTAGGCTGAGCCAGCTTTCGTGAGAGCTTCCTGATCACAACCATTTCTGTTTTCCTCTCGGGAGGCCAGGACCCAATGGCGCTCCAGACCGAGCACTCTCAGAACTGCCACCTCCCACAGCCCCTGGACCTCTCACCCCGAGACAATGGCGCATGACCCTCAGAGTGACTGAGAACATGCAAGAGACTGGGTGTTACCTGTTGACTGTCTATCTTGTGCTTGGACACTTTTGTTCGATTCATTTCCTTGCTTTTTTAATAAGTCCTACAATGTGTTGTTATTAATAAAGGTTATCTTTGGCTGTCACACCTGACTTGTTCAGCTTCTTGTTATTAATAAAGTCTTTGGTGGAAATTTTAAGAAATGGTTTAACTTTGCAGTTGTGGGATGGGTAAGGATACGCTGTGGGATGATAGCTGGGTGGATGGGTAGGACCAGCCAGGCAGGCAGTGGATCGCAGGAGGAATCGGGGATTTAATTAGCTGTGGGACACGTACGGGTAATAGCCTGCTGGGTATAGATAACACTACAGTGCAAGCATAGTGGGCCTATTGGTCGCGACTTCGGCGAGTGCCACACCTTGAGACGCCCTTTATTATCACATAACCAATCTTAACTCATTTTGATCCACACATTTCAACATCAAACACAACATCGTATATAGAAGTGCCTGTTCATTGCAGGGGCATGCCACTCAACATAACATGCGCCAATCTCATCATCGCTGTGATGAGACAAGGCTCAAGGAAGATCCATTAAGCATCCACCATCCTGTCTTAGCCACTCACTGCTTCCAGCTGGGGGCAGTTGCCCAGTGTGTCCAGGAGGTTGTGCTGCTTCTTCCTTCATGTGAAGCTCTGTGGGGCCTTGCAACATCCACAGTGTCTATCAGGTTTCGCCCTTGCTCCATTCCCACGGCCTCCATGTCCCCATTCCCCTGTTGGTCAGTCCACAAGCCTGTTCTTCAAGACTGGGTAGCGGGTTGGCATGAGTGTGCAGGATGTAGCAAGCTTCCATGATGTTCCTCATGGGTCTCTGGGCGATGCTGCATGGTGGTGAGAAGTACCTGGAGCCTGTTGGCCAAGGATGCCAAAGGCGTTCTCCACCCCACCGTCTTTCCCTGGACAGCCTGTAGTTGAAGATCCTCTCTTCACGGGGTAGGGATATGGAAGTGTAGGGTTTCATGAGGTATGGTTCTAAGGGAAAAGGATCATACCCCACGATGAAGTCAAGGGCACATCTTGTGTTTCGTTGGGGATGATGCTGAAGAAAGCCTTGTAATTGAATAAGTGGACCTTGACTTGGCTGGAGCTTGCACGGCACGTGCGTTGCCATCTATGACCCCTCAACGTGTGGAGGAAGTTCCCATTTCTGATAGCGCACTGTTTCTGCAAACTTTCTCATCCTTTTCAGTGGAGGGTGTCACTGGAGGAAGCTCCACCGGTATTCTTCGATGATAGGCTGCACACTTCTCTGACCACAATGCTGATGGTGTTCGGTGTGGCAGGCCGTCAGGCGTACTGCATGCCTTCCTGTATCGTTGGTTCTCAGAGGTCAGGGCTGGCCCAGAGTCGTGCCACTTGAGCCCGAGGTCCAGGCTTGGCCAGAAGTTGGTGTTGCTTTGGTTCAACTCTGGGTGCTCAGATGCTCGCACAACTTCGACAAAGCATGGCTGGTGCATCCTCATGAAGTGCTGGATGCATGAGGGTCTTCATTCCTCAGCTCCAACCATCAAGCTGTCCATACAGTGCCGTACTCTCGCTCTTTTCTGGCGGATCCATCTTAAACCCACGACACTTCTTGCCTGCCCGCTTTTCTTGCGTAGAACAGGTGAAAGAAGCCTGAAAGAGGGCTTGGCAACTGGTGGTAGAATGATGGCAGCACCAAAGGAGTGTGCGATGATCATGGTGGAGATCAATGGCATGAAGTGTGGAAGAGGAAGAGCAACAGAGCAATGGCGTGAAGAGGTCTGCACACCAGGGGCTGCTGACCTGAAAGTGAGATGCAAGGGATTGTCCTCCCCCTTTTTATATAGGAAAATTATAGAATTTTCACTAGGTGTTCCTTTCTGCATCCTCGTAGACTCCCTCCAGACATTTAAATGATCTCGAGTATACATCCCCTATACAAACGGTTTTTTTCCGTTTGTTAATGCTTTATTTATGCAAGCTGCATCGCTTTCATCCTTTCTCCGTCCATCCTAACTAACGGCTGGCACGGATGTTCCAGAACTCCATTTCACTTCTCCTCTTTGCATTCTCTGCTGGAGTGGAATGCGAGTTTGCGCTGAATGGCAGCGGATGCCGAGTGGACTAGAACGGACGTGGTAACGGAGACGACGGGACGTAGAACTTTAGTTCCGTATGTGTACGGATGTAGAACGGATGCGGCAGAAATTCATCCACTTCAAAAAGTTTTGTGCAGCTCAAAACTTTTTTGAGGCGATGAAATCTCAGTAGAGGATCTGACGGATAGAACGTATGAATCACGCACGTGCAGTATGGTACAGAAGGATGCATGCATTAACCAATGGATGGCAAGCGTTTTTCTCCATTTTACATCCTCTTTGCATCCGTTGGTGCAGTGTGACATTGGCTTTAGGGACAGTTCATCATGGGGAAAAAATCTATTTATGTGGTTTCAGTGAGTCAAAATAGCACATAATCAATCAGTAATCATCAAGATGAGTAGGTATTGATAGCTCAAATCCTTCATAAATTTATCTAACATATTGTTTAATAGTTATGAAACATGGTGGCCATCATTTCCATCTCTGATGGCAAAAAATTCCAGTTTAACTATCTGTTGTATAAAAAATTCTCCAAATTAATGCATTCATATCATGTATGATTGCCTAATTATTTCATCTCCTCCCTGAACTTGTAAGCTAAGGGGCCTTAGACATTGAAGTCTTTCCTTATAAAATTGCTTCTATAGCTCCTGAAAAATTTTGCTGTTTTTTTTAAACTGGTTGCAGCTCTGCTAGATTCTTCTATAGATGTAATACGTAGAGCTGTACAAAATATTCTAAGCATAAATTCATTATAGGATTATCTAAAATCATTGCTATATCAGCCATTTTATTTTAATTTTCTTCCTAATTGTTTTGGTCATGAATTTTTGCTTTTTTTTTTTTACAACAGGCATGTACAAATTTGACATTTTTATTGAGCAATATGCCATGACTTTAAGATGCCCTTCCCTGATCAGTCACTGCCAGCTCAAATCCCAAAGTTTTGATTTTTAGAGCTATTATGTATCACTTTGCTCTTCTTAACATAAAAACCACCTTTGCATTTTAAACTCCATCCATACTGTTTTCAGGTATACTTTTGGAGCCCTTTGCAATCCTTGTTTTTGTTTTTACTTTTATTGCTATGAGCACTTTTGTGTTATCAACATTTTTGCCAATCTTATTATTTACTCATAATTCTAAGTCATTTAAATTGAAAGCAGTTTGTCACAACACCAACTCCTATGATAGTATTTCACTTTTATATATCTCTCCAGTGTGAACATTGTCCATGTATTTCTAATCCCTGCTTTATTAGCCAGTCATACTCTTATTCCATAGCTGTTACGTTCCAAAGCTGTTACAAATTCAGGAATTGGTGAATTGGTGAACAGCTATTTTAAACTACTAATATAAAGTGTTTTTGGATGACCTCTCTCAAATTGTTTAAAACTTAGAAGATTAATAAGACCAGACTCCATGCTGGTTTCTTTTTGTAAAATCAATTTTTCCATATTTTCTTTTGAATAGTATTAAATTTAATACTTAGCTAATTATCCCCAACTCCCTAGGTATCTCATTGATCTCTTTTTAAATAATTGAAGTCATGTTGATTATTTTCAGGTTTTAGAGATGAATGTTGAACTTAAAAAGTAGTTGCATATCCCCCCATCCCGATAAATCTGAAGTTTTATGTTTAATTTTTTTCTGACTCTTCAAAAGAATACCACCTTGATCAACACAATTTTTCTTCAAGTAATCTTGTAACTTTATACACAATTACTTCTCTGTTTCTGTCTGTCTGTCTGTCTGTCTGTCTGTCTGTCTGTCTGTCTATCTCTCTCTCTCTTTCTCTCTGTGTCTCTCTCTCTGCATTGCCAATAAGAAGCAAAATTGCATCAATATCTCTGCAGTTCACCTGTGCTACAGGCTTACAAACCATTGAATAGGATGCGTGTTTTTGTGCTGGTGTATGTGTGTATATGTTTGAGCAAAGAAGGAAAGTAAAGAGAGTAGATAATGTGGATTTCTGAGAGTATTATCTTGTGGCTTAGTGATAGGATAATTTATGCCCTCAAGTTATTTATTTCTGAATATTTTAGCAGCGAGCCATGCTGGTAACCTGACTTCATAGAATCTATCTATTCTTCCTCTGTTCCACTTTGTCATGTGGGATAGAAGAGAACAATTGTACCTGTTTTTGTCAGGCAAAAGCTTATATTTTCTGCTGCATTAATTCATAATTACGTAACTTTAGCAAGGGAACAGAATGATTGAAAGAAAGAATGAGATGGAAATTTGGTTTCATAGCTTTTCTGTATTAAAAAGGAAGTGGGGAACCAGTTAATAACCACTATAGGGAGCTATAATGACCTCACTTGTCCCAATTTAAGACCATGGAATCTCAGTGGGCCATTTTAGCCATGTAAGTATCTCTCAGTCCAGCTTCCTCCATGGGGTTGCTGTTGTTCTGTCCAGAAAGAAGTGCGCGAGACCGGGTTCCAGCAACAAACTCTTTATTTAAACTCACTAAGCAATGGTAACGGAACGAGAGCCCAAGCCACGGCAGCCCTTTATATAGTGGCTTGCCTGTGGCTTGTGGCCAATGACACCACTTTAAGTGTTCCCGCCATCTGGCGGGCTAATCGGATTGGTTCTCTAATGGCCAAT
>BHFT01015458.1:0-39101 GCA_004320025.1 Laticauda laticaudata
AATCCAAATGAAAAGATGTAATGATTATTATTGTAATTTCTTAAAAATAATGGTTTATTGGGAATCAAGATGAGGAAATAAAGGTATATTTTAATCATTGAGGGGTCATACTCAAAACAGTAAAAGGGGGGAAACCTATACTTATTTTTCTTTTTTTAGTATCAAAATTTGTATTAATCTAGAATTTATAAAAAGAATGGGTAATGGAAAGGGAATAAGACAGAGAAAAGAAGCAACTAAATTAATAAGTTAATGTAGACTATTAAAAGCAAGGAAGACATTGGTAACTTTATTATTCTTATTATTCTTATTCTTATTATTAGGCAAACACATATTGTTTATCTTTATTTTTAAAATAAATATTAAAGGATTATATTTGAGGTCATTGAAATGAAACAAAAAGATGTTTCGATTAAGATTAATGAAAAAGGGTAGAATTAATGTGTTTATTTCTCTCCTTACTGAACATTTGGAATGGAAAAGGTAATAACAGAATTAAGTATGCATATATAAATGTATAATTGCTGTCATATTTGTATGTAAAGGTGATGACCTGGAAAAAAAAAGAGATTTTTGTTTTTAATGTGAAAAAGTGAAGAAAATTTGTTAAAAAAAATGACTTATTCTCTAAACAGGCCCATTTTATAGCCTGTAAAGGACTTCCATCCATGAAAAAACTTGCAGAACTGTTCGTGAGACATATCTATAGACTACATGGAGTACCTCGTAGAATGATATCAGACAGAGGGGTACAATTTACTGCAAAATTTTGGAGAGAATTTCTGAAATCCATCAGTTCCTCTCAAGGGTTATCCTCAGCTTTCCATCCTGCTTGTAACAGAGCAGCAGAGAGGGCTAATGCCATGACTGAATAATACATTAGTTGGTATGTAAATTATCAACAAGAAAATTGGGCTNGAGTTACCTAGACAACCTCCCTCATCCATGTCCCAAACAGAATGGATGAACTCATTAAAGAAAGGATGGGAAGATAAAAAAAAGCTTTGACCAAAGCTGCAAAAAATTATAAAAAACAGGCATATAAACATAGATCCCTTCAACAAAGTATATTTGTCGACCAAGTATCTTAGGTTGAAACTGCCCAGGAAGAAGCTGGATCTAAAATTCTTGGGTCCGTTCCCAATTTCAAAGATAATCAATCCAGTCACTGTCCAATTAAATCTTCCTCGTATATTGGGGAAAATTCATCCAATATTTCATTGTAGTTTACTAAAACCAGCTACTACATCAATGATAAGACTACTGCCAATCACTCCCCCTAAACCATTAATGGTACAGAGGGGAAACACATTATGAAATTCAAAAAAATCTCGATTCTAGATTACACCGTGGCCGATTGCAATATTTGGTCTTATGGAAAGGATACCCTCTCTCAGATGCTAGTTGGGTAAAGAGTTGGGATGTTTATGCTGATCAATTGGTTAACCAATTCTATAAGGGTTTTCCCCACAAACCAAAGGGTCCTTGTGGAAGGGGGAGAGGGGGTTAAGGTCAATGTGTTAACCCGTGTATCTGTTTTTTTTCCTTTTCTTTTAGGAGGAGGAGTTTTCAAGGAGGGATGCTTGTCAGCTTTAAAATTCAGCTGTCACATTTCATGGAAGGGGTGGTGGAGGAGTTGAAAGTTCAAGCTTATTCTGTTTGTTGTATTAAGAAATTCCAGTTGCAGTTAATTGGTCCTCATGATTTATGAAGTGTAGAAGTGGGAGGAGAGAAGGGAGGAGAGAAGGTGGATTCTGTGTAACGCAGGAAAATAATTTCACTTTGGGAAATTGCCTTTGATATGCCAGATCTGTCTCTAAATAAATCAATTGGAGAGAAAATGTCTTGGAGTGATTGATATCATGGATACTTTCTGGATGCTTTACACTTGCATTGTAGAATTAGCTCAGCTGGAAAACATTGCATTAGAAGTATCTTAAGTTAGTATGACTGTTGTCAAAGGACAAACAGGCATTTATGTAACAGCTTTAGTGGATTAAACCTGTATTTTGATTACTCAACACTGTCAAAGGAAATTTCAATAATAACAGAACTGGAGATATGGCTATATTCGGCCATTTTGTTTGGCTCTAGCTTATTATGATGTGGGGCGAATTCAGCTGCTGCAGTTTGTAAATCTTGGCTTAATATGTTATATGGGCCATGTGACTGTTACTTTTTCAGTAATGCCTAATTAAACAAACCATAGCTTAGCACAAATTGTAAATTCTGTAGGAGAGATGGTCCCTAGGTGAGACAGGTGGCATATAAGTCTAATAAATAAATAAAATAAATAAAAAATAACATAATAATTGTGGGATGGGCTATAAACATTGACAGCTTTCTCCAAATTGCTACACTTCAGAACAGTTAGACAAGGAAACTGAATTTCCAGCCATGTAAAAAAACTGATGTAAAGTTATACTTCTACTAAACAGGAAATATTGAGTGTTGAAGTATAAAGTCATGGCTTGCAAAATGAATTCCGATCTATTAGTTATAGCTTGACAATTTTTCAACTTTAAACATATTAGATCCCATTTTAGAACTTAAAACATTTTAGAACTTAGAATTTTTCTGTAATAAAAATATATCCTGGCATGATGTAAATAAATGATCACATTTTATCTGCTGCCATTTAATGAAGTCTTGTACTGGTAGTCTTCGATTTATAACAGTTCATTTAGTGACTGTTCTAAGTTACAATGGCACTGAAAAAAGGGACTTATGACCATTTTCACATGACCATTGCAGCATCCCCATGATCATGTGATCAAAATTCAGATGCTTGGCAACTGACCCATATTCATGACCATTGCACTCTCCCAGGGTCATGCAATCCCCTTTTGCGACCTTCTCACAAGCAAAGTCAAAAGGGAAGCCAGATTCACTTAATAAGAGAAAACAATTACTACCAACCTGCCTTTCATCGAGGACCTGTATACTGCACAAATAAAAAAAAGGGCTTTGAGAATATTTACAGACTCCTCACTTCCTGGACATAAACTGTTTCAACTCCTACTTTCAAAATGATGCCATAGAGCAGGGGTTCCCAACCACCGCGCCCCGGACTGGTACCGATCCATGGATCATTTTGTACCGGGCCGCAAAGAATGAATAATCATGATTAAAAATATATATAAAAATATGTTTTTAGTAAAGAAATAGTAAAGAAGCCCTTTACTATTGGGGAAGAATTGATTTTGTCAGTCCTTGAAAAAGTGTTTCTGCGTGAAACTGGTCCCTGGTACAAAAAAGGTTGGGGACCACTGCCATAGAGCACTGCACATCAGAACAACTAGACACAAGAACAGTTTTTTTCCCAAACGCCATCGCTCTGCTAAACAAATAATTTCCTTAACACTGTCCAACTATTTACAAAGTCTGCACTGTGTGCAGTGTGCTTCCCTGCATGCTGCACTCGCACATCTGTAAATCGTCATCAGCACGTTGCGTACAGAGAAGCAGCCTTTCAAAAAGCACTCTTGTCCTGCTTTTTATACTGCAGCTGTGCCTTGCACGGTAGCTGAAGTTGAAAAAGCAGGAAATAAAGGTCAGGTAAGAGCCCAGGCAGGCGGGTGGGCAAAAACATCAGCAGACATAGAACCGGTTCTATGTCTGCTGCTCTTCAGAGCTACCAGTTCTATAGAGGTGGACAGAGCCGATAGAAACCCACCCGTCTTGTATCCTTTTTATTGACTGTTTCCTAGTTTGATTTGATTGCTTATTGTACACTACAACGATTATTAAGTGTTGTACCTGATGATTCTTGATTCTTGATGAATGTATCTTTCTTTCATGGATGCTGAGAGCATTTGCACCAAGACAAATTCCTTGTGTGTCCAATCACACTTGGCCAATAAAGATTTCTATTCTATTCTGTTCTATTCTGTTCTATTCTATTCTATTCTTTTCTATTCTATTCTATTCTATTCTATTCTATAACCATGTTGCTAACTTAACAACTGCAGTAATTCACTTAACAACTGTGGCAAGAAAGATCATAAAAGGGGACAAAACTCACTTAACAAATGTTTCACTTAACAACAGATATTTTGGGCTCAATTGTGGTTGTAAGTTGAAGACTACCTCTAGTTATGCTATTATGCATGCATTTTTGTTACTGCAACTTGTATGGTTTGCTTCTTTGTCATAGACACATATCAGAATATTAATCTGTAATGGTGATAATAATTACTTTAAAGTTGCTTGATTAATATCAGATTCTATCCTTCTTGAAATGTTCTGCATTGCAAGTCAGTACATTAAAAAAGGAAGGCATACATTTATTTACACACATACAAATACACGAGAACTTTTCCTTGTCTTCGTGGAAAACTCAGTGAATATTAAGATAAAGCATAATATTGGACTTTTTCATCTCTTGCTCTCCAGCTCTCAGCCGTGCCCTATGATAAAGTTGTAAAGTATTTTTTCTAATATTTGGTTTTGGAGAATCAGTATATAGTTCTTACTACTTACTCAGATCCCAGACCAATACCATTCCCTCTAGCCCCTTTAAGTGCTTTTTTTTTTTTTTGAAATTTTTATTTGGGTTTTCCACTAAAAAAAACCATCATAACAAATAAACCATCTTTTTTGAAAATTAGGCATGTTCCCCGAGCTTATCTTTATCTTTCATACACGACACAGCAACTACTTCCAATATTAGTGCTCTCGGCATTTTTGTGTTACTAATTCCATAATCTTATTATCTGTTTTTTTACATTGTTCTACTTAGGTTTTCCCCTCTGTTTAATTTTCTCAACTTTTGATTATTTAATTATCTCATCTCTAATTTCAAATATCTATATAATCCTATACTTTTTCTGTGCCTGTTTCATTCTGTCTTTTCTCAAAATTAAAAAAAACAAATTTCCCCTGTAGTTACTTAAATTGGAGTATGACATCTTTATAAACGTTCCTTTAATTTTAAACTCCTATCATTCAATTCTCTTTAATATTAAGCTTGTCCAATGTTACCTTTAAGGATGTATAAAACATTCAATATTAATACCGATTATTCGTAATCGAATTCTGCTTGGATAGTCATTCTTTTAAAATACAACACTATATTCTTAAAAAAAGATAATTACTATATTGTAAATAAAAGCACCTTATTCCATTTCCAGTCAATATGTCTTATCATTAATATTTCATTTAAAATCTCAAAACAATCTTTAACTTTTCTTTTCAACTAAATATTATCTCATACTTCGCTTTCGGGAACAACTTATATAAATCCTGTCCATAATTAATTTTCCTTTTTTTTCCCCTATATATTTCTAACTTCACTTATATGTTTAAAATGTTGAATTAAAATAATTAAAATGTCCCCATCCTTTTCCTATTTTAATTCTCTTCTTCACTTTATTTCACTTTACTTCTCATTAACAAACACCTAGTAAATATTTTATCCATCATTTTTTAATTCATATTTCTCTAAAATTATATTCTCGTTTGTAACTATCTAACAATACAGAGTCTTATGATACCTTTGCACATAATCCCCTTTTACAATTAAGTTTTCACCCATATTCATTGCTAAACAGGCATCGTTCTTTTCAATTCATTATACCTTTCCCTGTATATCTCATATATTCTGTTTTCTCTTGATCCTTATTAATTTTCTTTCGTTTTCCTTCTTCCCCTCTTCTTTCTCCCCTCCCTTTTTTACCCCTCTTGTCTCTCTACTTGCTAATTGTCTTTCCTGTTAATCCCCCATCTTCTGTTGCTTTTTAAATTATACTTACTTTTTCAAACTATTTTTCTTTTTTTTGGGGTTGTTTTTTTCGAATTCTTAAACTTTCTATCTCTTTCAACACCTTTCCTTTTTTCCCCACATAAAATTTACTTGATCATAAAATGGCTGTCTTCTATTCTGTCCCAATCTTCTAGTCTGGTTCTTGTTCCTTTTATATCAGAAATCTTTATTTATCACCATTTGTGCATTAAAATTTTCCAGTTTTTTAAATACCTGTTGATCGCCAAGCAGATTTTCCATTTTCTCATTTCATCTCTGTCGCTGTCAGCGTAAGGATAGAGAGAGTGAAAAAGAAAACAACTTTCCCTTTTCACTTTGTCATTCTCTGCTTGCCGAGGTCTTCTTTGGGAGCCAATGTATTCTTTTTTTAAAAAAAAAGTTTAAATTCCAGATGCCTTAATTGTTTTCTCTTATTCCGGTTCAGCCAAAACTTTCACTCTCACAGCTTTCTTCCTCCTGCCACATTCTTTTCCGTATGAGGGCCTTCTTGAGTTGCCATTTCTGACCGCTGCTCTACCACCTTCGGGAAAGGGAGTTTAGCCAGCTGGGGAGGAAAGATGCAGCTTTCCTCGACCCTGCTGGAGTCTCCCCCATCTTTACCGACCTCTACGAGGTGGCTTAGCCCCGAAGACAGCTGGCTTGGGGCGCTCCAGCGGCGAGCCCAGGCAGAAACCACACACGATTGTGGATTCCTTCCTGCCGCTATAGTCCTGTGAACTGGAAATCAGTATTTAATTTGATATTTTGAACATCCTCTCTGACTTTTGAAGGAAAATAATAAGAATAGATTGGCATGGATCAGAAGTTTCAGCAAAACAATGTTGGTAGAGAAATTGAGAGCATGCTAACAAGCTTGCACAACTTGACTTGACTAGAATCAAAAGGGTAGCAAGACTCATTTGTGCACTTGAATAAATTTCAAGGGTAGCAATTTATGAGACTTGAAATTTAAAAAAAAAAAGGTTACTCTCTTGTTTCAGGCTCATAGAATAAAGACACAGTAAAATTGTGGGGAAGGATACTAGATCATGTTCTCTAAGTGACTTTATATTTTCTTTTCAGAACCATTGCTAAAACTAGAGTTTGCATTTCTATCTTCTAAAGTTTGATCAGGATAAGTACTGTAAGAGTGGCCATGGTTGAGGAGAGTGGAATCCTCTCTGGTCTTACTTTTTTATAAGTTATTTCTGAGCCCATGCAGGGGTGGGATTCAAATTTTTTAACAACCGGTTCTGTGGGCATGTCTTAGTTGGTGGCGTGGATTTGGTGGTCATGTGACTGGGTGGATGTGGCTTGGTGGTCATGTTATTAGCTGGGCATGGCCAACTCAATATCACTCACATTGAGGCACGCATCTCCTCGCCTGACCACTTGTGACTGTGGGATGCTGCAACAGTCCTAAGTGTGAAAAATGGTCTTAAGTCACTTTTTTCAGTGCCATTGTAACTTTGAATGGTCACTGCACACAAGCAAAGTACCAGCAAAGGAGGGAAAAAAACCTAGAGAAGTTCCTGAGACAGGAAGTCTAGTCCTGCCAAGAATGTAATAAGGGTTAATGGAGAGGCAGTTTCTATAAGGAACACCAGAATGTTTCCTTCCTGTCTTCCTTACAGGATTAGGCCAGTAATTTCTTCTAATAACTGGTTCTCCAAACTGCTTAGAACGTTAACAACAGGTTCTAGCGCATAGGTGCGAACTGGATATAATCCCACCCCTGAGCCCATGGGTTGCTAATCAGTTGGGAGAAGGAATTGTCACATTATAATGTCTGAAAGCTGGTCCCCAGATAGAATGCGGTGTATGTGTAATGACTATAAGTTTCTTTGGCAGGTTATCACTGAGGTTTTAACAGAACATAATTAATTTATGGTCTAATTAACAGTCCCACATCCCATTTTTGATGGGTACTGGGCCTATGTTATGCTGTAGTCCATAAATCTTGAGGATGGGTCTGTAGAATCTTTAAATAATGCAAAAGGCAGAAAGTGTAGAGAGTAGGTATCTCTAGAGTAGGGTTTACATTTATTACCCTTTACTTATTCCATTTGGTCCTTAAAGTATCATAACAAGAGTCATACTGATTTATGTTCCTGGAACAATTCTTTAGTTCCCTTTGAAGATTTGAAAGATCTGAGTTTAGCCTTAAGTATCCTGGGGTCAGTATGATTCACTGGCACAACATTAACACAATTATTAGGAAGACATAATGTCCTGATTTGACCTTTCTCTCATACACTTCTCCCTGCAGGGAGACCAGGCAGGACAATGTCAAGTCATAAACTCTGTAAGCACAACTTGCTTCATGCCTGTGGCTGGGTAGCATTGTAAAAGGATCCAGTTACCAAGCAACCAGGGTCAGAATGTCACTAGGTCAAATGTAAATGAAACCTTAGGATCTTGTCTAGGTCTATTAATGTATTGTCAGCCAACAGTGCTGGGGTGACCATTTCAGACACAAGAGTAATTAGGCAAGCAAGTATGGGTGACTACCCACTCAGAACACAATCTTGCCCATACTTTTTTACAATGGTAGCATTGTAAAAGGATTTGGTTACTAAGCATCCAAGGTCAGAGTGTCAATGGGTCAAATGTAAATGAAATGTTAGGATCTTGGTTAGGTCTATTAATATATGGCTATCCAACTGTGCTGGGTGCCCCTTTCGGGTATTTGAGGAATTAGATAGGCAAATATGCATGCCTTCTGATTCAGAAAAAAAACCTTGTGCATTTTGGGGAGCACCTGGTTGGTAGAGGTCCTTTTGCTTGCCTCAGATGCTGACTTGAAACTTAAGAATGGCTCAGTACCATAGAATTGAATAACTATTTTTAAACAATCTTTTTCATCCTACCTTGATTATTTTTTATAATAACTCAAGTAAGTGAACTTATTTAATACTCCTTCATCAACCTATTTTCCCTACAACAATCCTGTGAAGTTGGGCTGAGAGAAAATGACTGCCGAAAGTCACCCAGCTAACTTTCATGCCCAATATTGGACACAGTCTCCTGGTTTCTAGCCTAGTGCCTTAACCACGAGACCAAACTGCCTCTGGTTTGCTATGACAAATGCTACAGTAAGGTCATGTTTTGTGAAGATACTATTTGGTATACTTTGCCTCCATTTTAAGTAGTCAGGATGATTTCTTGAGTGATTGCCAGCTTTCTAATGAAAGCATTAATTTCTATAAATATGTATATGACATAAGACCCATTGAGAACTTTAGATCTTATGAGTTTAGTGGGGGTGACTCCATGTAAGATTGAGGTCAGGGGTGTATCTCTGAAAGGATCAAATCACTCTCCCAGAAGCTACTATGGTTGCCGGTTGGGAGTCAACGAGTCAATATGATACAGTGGAAAGAAATATCTCAATTTGTGCATAGGAAGTAGTATCACAAATCAAGATTGTAGGAAACATCTTCTTTCTCTGGCTGTTGTACAAAGTTTACTCAAGTACCAAGGGATGGACACATTTATTAGTTTCACTTCTTCCCATGTGTGTTTTTTTTTTCCAGATCCCAAATTCTTTCAGTTCCAGAAGCAATGTGGTAATTTCTCATTCTCTGAATCTGATTTTTACCTTAAATTCTTTCTGACTTGTTTATGAAGACGTTTGCAAATTTAATAAGTTCCATTAGAAAAATGAACCTAATTCTCACATATTTTTTTCTTTAGTTTTTCCTTATTCGCTCCAGTTAAATGTCCAAGTTAGGGTGTTCTGGGAGCTTTTTGTTTCTTTCGTTCTTTCTTTTTTCAGTTGCTTGCATGACAGTTTTGGAGACAGGAGTTGCTTTGAAACAGATGTTTTCTGACTGCAGAAACAGTGGGGATGTATCCATATTTAATTCAGTATGAAATCCTGATCATGGCATTGTCTGATTCTCAGGAGACCCAACTTGTGCCAAAACCAGGACTGCATCTTTGTTTAGTAACTACTTTTTTCCAGATGTTCACAAATCTGTGGAAGAATACATTGGAAATAAAACTTCTAAGAAACATCTTTGCCTCCTTAATGAAGTTCATTGAGTTCTTCTATATGGTAAGCCATATAGCATTTTCCTATTCACAAGTTATGGAGTTCAAGCTTTTATTAAAGCAATGAGATCTTAACATATCAGGATTAATTTCTCCTGATTTCCACTCCCCCCCCCAAAAAAAAAACTTTTTATCAACATTCTCATTTTCTGACATTTTTAGGTCATCAGGTTTGATGCAGGATTTTATTTATTTATTGTTTATTTATTTATTTCTTTATTTCCTGCCTTTATTATTTTTACAAATCACTCAGGAGTGAAATGTATTCAACATACCTTCCTCCTCCTATTTTCCCCACAATTCCAACTTTGCGAGGTGAGTTGGGCTGAAAGAGAGTGACTGGCCCAAGGTCAATCAGCGTATGACATGAATAGCTTATGGAAAGTCATTAAGATGACTGCAGCATGAATACCCTTGTTGCAGTTCCTTTTTTTGCTATGTTCCTTTTTTTATATATATATTCGCAAAAGGGTACTGCATAAAAACATAAAAGCCCTATTTGGGGAGAGAGGTATACATTTTATTAGCATTTAGAGAATCCTATAGATCAATAGAACTTCAATTTTATGCAATCCTAAGCATATTTACTTAAATAGAACTGTTATTGAAATTAGCATTATTTCTAAGAGGATATCTGCTTAGAATTGGGTTGTCAGCATGAAATATAGTCTGATAAACTCAAAGTACAAGGCATAATTCACTTTCTTCAAACATTATTCAGTCCTTCTTCTCCCAATATTTTCCTTAAATGTTGCCACTGGTATTAGCCTTGACAGGCTATCTAAGATTCATTATATCTAAGGACTGATTTATTGCACCAAATCACTTTGTTTTTCTTTTGTTTTTGCACACTGTTACAATAACTGGCACCTAGGTCTATCTATTTAACTTACAATTAAAGGATCTGGGTTTATGTGAGGCAATTAAGAAATTATCTAGTATTATAGTCATGGTGATGTCCCACTGACATAAAATGTAGATTATCCCCATTCAAATATATAAAATATAAATTATTGGCTGTATGTGTCTAAATTAAGATGTACATATGAAGGCTATTACATATCTTCAAGGATTATTTTTTTTAGGGATTATATACCCATTTCTAAAAAGCAGTGGAAGCAGGAGATTTTTAAAAAACCAACTTGCACTCATGTTTTTTTAAAAAAGCTTGGGAGTATAATTTTTTAAAATAAAAGATAATGTAATTATATTTTTCTAGCTGACTATTACACATTTCCAAATAATCTACTGGCATGGGCAGTTGAAAAAAATGGAATTCTAACATTGTTTTCTTTAAGTTGATATACTATAGGGGGTTATTCTTATTTTCAAATTCCAAGTCACTTTTTCCTCTTTGAATAAATAGTTCATTTATTCAAGATTATAAATATTATGCTTCCTTAAAGAAGGACTTGGAATGTGTTCTATGTGTAAATGCAATACAGAGAAGAAAATATATTCTTAGTTGCTGAACACCATTTTCTATAAAAAAATACCAGCAAAAAAATATTTAAAGATTTCTCACAGAGCCTGTTCTCTTAAAGAAGCCAAGAAGATTAGTCCTGTGTATGCTCCATTATTTGTAATTTTTATCTTCTCCTGGCTCTGCTTTCCAAGTAATTTTGAAGGCCAGCATTTTTTCACTTTGGGGTCTATCTGCAGAACTTTGACTCCTAGAACAACTACGTAGCCATGTAGACAATTCTTAGATATATCCTTGAAAGATTGAAAAAAAAATCAATGTCTTCTTGGCAACTGTAAGAAAGTAATTTGCCATGTGCTTTTTCTGGGGTGTTTTTTTTCCAAATTCTTCACTAGTTCGCCAGTTCTGGGGTGTGATGATGACTTTTTATGCAAGTATTGATTTATGCAAACCCAGGTCTGATTTAACTTAGTTTCTCTAAAGAGGAGTAATTCATGTGCTCGAGTTTTTCTCATAACCTTGTATCTAATGGTGTAAGTTTCAAGCCCATGATGAAAATCAACCAAAATAATCAAAGATGACTTTTTAATGCTATTTCTCAGGAGAATGTGTTTGAAAATACAACCCAGTTGTTTAATTTTATTTCTGTCCTAGACATTTGTTCTAAGGAACTTAAAACTCTTTAAAAAATATTTCTTAAAAAAAGGATTTCTCCTCAATAACCCTTCCTTCAGTCTGCCAGCCCAGTCATATATTCTAGCTAGCTTACAATATTATCATCATAAAATCATAAACATATCTCAAACTTGTTTAAAACATAATATATGAAAATACACACACACAAAAATATCCTCTACAAAAATACACACACAAAAAGCCCTCATACAAAATCATCACCATCTTTCAGAGTACCAGAAAAGAAGCTCACCTTAACTAGTGGTGGGATTCAAAAAATTTTTTACTAACGGTTCTGTGGGCATGGCTTGGTGGGCATGGCAGGGGAAGGATACTGTAAAATCTCCAGTCAGAGGTGATATTTGCCGGNCATGGCAGGGGAAGGATACTGTAAAATCTCCAGTCAGAGGTGATATTTGCCGGTTCTCCAAATTACTCAAAATTTCCACTACTGGTTCTTCAGAATTGGTCAGAACTGCTGAATACCACCTCTGGCCTTAACCCTCCCCCCTCTTTTTAAAAAAGGTAATGGGGGTGGAGTGGAAGCTACTCCATATGACAAGGGTAGGCATTGGAAAGATTGGCTTCCAAGTCCCCAGTCCTATAACTTCCCAAGAAGAGGAAATCAAAAACATGAACTCCTGAGTTGAATGCAGATAACAAGTAAAGCATGTACAGTAACTGTTTCTTCTTTTATTAGCCACAACTGAAATAATATTGAAGCAAAGTAATAATATTGAAGCAAAGTACATTTGCATACGGAGTTCCTCAGCATCATCTGAGCATCATATGTTCATTATAGATGAAATTCACAAACTGCCATTAATGCTCTCTTTTATGCACCCTTAGTTGTGTTGCTTTTACAGTTGTTTTTAATCAGCACACTAAGCTTCTATGGGCTGCAAAGTGTGCCAAAATAAAATATCTGAAACTCTGCCCTAGAGAGAAAAATTAGTCAAGAACTGAAAGGCGCCTGCTATTATCTTGCTCCATATTTATCTATCCTGATTCCGTTGCCCCCTTTATTTACTTTAATGTAATCTTTCTTAATTTGTCCAAAAGTAAAAGCCACAGTATGACAGTTGCAATTATACTTGTTATTTTGGCCACCAGAAGTCTACAGTTCTTTTCCAAGCTTAATTAAAAAATGTGTGATGGTATTGAGGACAATTTCGGGAGAATATTGTAGTCTCTGCCTCTTTGCTATCATTTTTGTGCTCCCAAAATCTCTAAAACAATTTCAAGATGACCCATGGTTGCCCTCTTTGCCACCAAACTCTGAAGATGGAGCAAAGACCATTAAGCTATCTCATGTCTTTTGCACTTGATGGTGCAAGTCCTGGAGTTGAAAAAGAAGAGGAGAGGACATAAAATAAATTGATAGCATCATTTCTTTATTCCACTCTCCAATGTCTTCTGTCTTGTGATACAGTTGCAATTGAAATATTATTGTGGCCATATTGGCCAATCACATTTTTAAAGACAACCCAAACAGTTAGCAAAGGGATAAGCATACAGTGCCAATTAAATAATAAATCCAATGTGATTTAATAGTTTATTGCTGGGCTGTAATAAATTCAAAGCAATTCACTATTTTGATCAGTCTGCAATCCTAAGAAAGTGAATTCTTGTACACATTTGATATTTTCACATTATTATTATCATCATCATCATCATTATTATTATTATTATTATTATCATAATCATCATCATCTTTATTATCATCACCATTTTTATTTCTTTTACTCATTAAACGTGGAATTCAGTCAATTGAAGATTTGAAAATGTATCACAAACATATTATTATTTTTGTTACTGTTACTGTTGCTGTTACTATTGTTATTATATACAAAAAACAATGTACACAGCAAATGTGATAACTATGTTGGGTTTCGTATCACAAATCCCTAGTCAAACACTTTCCAAGCATTTAGGACTGCGTGATGTATCGGTAGATTATGCAAGCAGATCCCAGTAAGGTGGCCTTCTGCAGCTGACCAATGTTGATTTTGTCAGCAACAATTGTTATTAAGTGCTTGCCTAGGTCTTTAGGCACAGCACCCAGTGTGCTGAGTACCACTGGAACCACCTGCACTGGTTTATGCCAGAGTCTCTGCAGTTCGATTCTCAAGTCCTGATATCTGGTGATTTTTTCAGGTTGTTTCTCAACGATTCTGCTGTCATCAGGTATGGCAATGTTGATGATTCACACTTTTTTGTTCTCCACAATCATGATATCCAGGGTATTGCGTTCCAAAACTTTTGTCAGTCTGTATTTGGAGGTCCCACAGTTGTTGTTGTTGTTGTTGTTATTGTAATAATAATAATAATAATAATAATAATAATAATAATAATAATAATAATAATAATAATAATAATAATAATAATAATAATAATAATAATAATAATAATAATAATAATAATAATAATAATAATAATAATAATAATAATAATAATAATAATAATAATAATAATAATAATAATAATAATAATAATAATAATAATAATAATAATAATAATAATAATAATAATAATAATAATAATAATAATAATAATAATAATAATAATAATAATAATAATAATAATAATAATAATAATAATAATAATAATAATAATAATAATAATAATAATAATAATAATAATAATAATAATAATAATAATAATAATAATAATAATAATAATAATAATAATAATAATAATAATAATAATAATAATAATAATAATAATAATAATAATAATAATAATAATAATAATAATAATAATAATAATAATAATAATTCACAGTCAACCAGGTGTTCAGATTGGGTTTGGCATTTTTGTCTACCTATCAAGTCCTTACCAAGGACCTTGAAAAGGCAAAGCTGGATGTTTGATGGTGTTACAGATATTGTCATAGGATGGAAGCTATTCCAAGTAAAGCTGCCTTCTGCAATTGGATGATGATGATGATGATGATGATGATTATGATGATGATGATGATGATGATGAAAGTTCCATTCCTCGCAGTGGTCATGAGCTTGGTCTTTTTGATGTTGAGGAAGAGTTTTAATCCTTTTGATCAAATGTTTCAGGCTTTCTTTGGTTTCTGAGAGGAGAATTGTGTGATCAGCTTATCAAAGATTATTAATGTTCCTTTCTCCAAACTTTACTCCAATTTTTGATTCTTCAAATTCCAGTTTGCTCATGATCACATTGGCATACAGATTGAATAAGAAAAGTGAAATAATGCAATCTTGTCACACTTCTTTTTCTATGTGGTGTTTGTATAGTGGCTTCCTGATTTGTACATAGTGACTGCACCAACAAGACCAGATGTTAAGTTGGTACAGATCTTTGTGGGATCTCCACAATTGTCAACACAATTGAAGGCTTTATTGTAGTCAATAAGCAGCTGTAGACATTATTTTGATATTCTTGGGACCTTTCCACGATCCAGCATTGATCTGCTATGTGGTTGTGAACACTACGATCCCTTCAGAAGCCAACTTGAACATCTGATAACTCCCTTTTGATGGTCAGCACCAGGTGTTGTATGATCTTAAGGAAAATCTTGCTATTATGAAGATTCAGGGCAATTCTGTGATAATTGGAGCAATAATTTTTTGACAATGGAATGAACTCTCACCATTTACAATCTCGTGGCCATGTGTTTGTTCCCCAAACTTTCTGGCAAAAAACTGTGATGGTTGTGTGGTACACTATAGTCCTTAGCAACTCTGTAGGGATGGTATTAGCACTTGGGGCATTGTTTGGCAGTTGGCTCATTACCCACATAACTTCTTCCTGAAGGACGGCTGGTTCTATTTCTCTTTCCCTTTCCAGATCATCCTTGGGAGGCTGGACCTCTTTATAATGGGCAAAACAGCCATTATGTAAATTCTTGCCATCTGTTCTTGATACCTTGTTAGTCAGACACTTCTTTCCCTTGCTTATTTAATTATGCTTTCATAAGCAATAAGTATTCAAGTATGCAAATCATTTTGACTTGCACAAATGCATTCCTGGTGTGGCCTTTCATGCAGTCCTCTTCTGGCTGCTTGCAATGCTAGTTCCAGTAAATTGTCTTTCATTGTTGCTCTTTGAAAGTCCTTGGTTCCTCTCACTTACCACTGCTTTGGCTCTTTTTCTTCATTTGGCTGTTCTGATGGTTTCATCTGAGAGTCACTTGCATTTTTTCTCTGGCTTCTTGTATGGTATATGTTTGACTGTTATTTCAATGATGGTCAATTGAATTTCTTGCCACAGTTCACTGGAAATCTCAGCAGTTCAAGCTTATTGCATATGTGGAAGGGTTTTGGGTGATGTCAAACTTCTTTGTCAGTGTTGCCTTTTTGATGCTGCATAATTTGGCTCTGATCTTAGCCACCAACAATTTATGATCTGAATTGTGATTGACATTTCAATATGTCCTGAGATGTATAGAGCCTCACTGACATGAAATCAATGTGCAAATTTTGTACTTTATGGGGTCCTTGATGCTCTCTGAGCTTGGTTGTTTTCTTGCAGATGCTTCATTACCAAACCTGGGTAACATCATCTGTGTGAAAAGGGGGTGCTTATGCTCTTTTTAATATACTAGTGGCTTGCCTGTCAATGTTGGTGGGAGTGTTCTTGTGTACTTTGTGCCAAATACATCATGTGACTTGGAAATTCCATGATGTATACTTTGTTTTGATGCTTGTTTTTAGTCCAGGTTGCTTTTTTTCATGTTGCTTATATTTTTAATTGTTTAGTATTATATTTTGTAAGCTCACTTTCACATCTAACTGACATTAGTGCTGTTCTGAGAGGACATACTCTGTTGGATTGTAGGAATGGCATCTTGCACATAGGAGAATCTTAGCCATGAACATTCTCCCAAATCCAGGGAGAGTTTCATCCCTTCAATCCATATGTAATGGTTATCTATAGCTTGGTCTCCAACTTTTCACAGATGATAGTATTAATACTCTAATAATACACATATCATTGCTTTGGGATCACTTACTTCAATTATATCCATTTGAAACTTTTCTCTGTATGTTGGGTGCTGTATTTTATTGATTTGACAATGGTCTGGCAGTGATGATAAAAAGCAAAGAGGTTAAAAATAAAACATAAAGCCTCAAATTCTTTCTACATTGTTGTCAGCACTTTGAAATATATCCCATTGGCTATAATATTAGTACTTTAGATTTGTGTTTGTATTGAGGAAAATGCTTTGCTGAAGCTTTCATTGGAAGTTCTTAAATGTTTTATTCCCCTGCAAAAGACACTTTTTAAATAGACAGACCATATTATCAGAATACTTCAGAATTTCTTTCATATTTAACATGGCATTACTTGTGGGTTGAGTGTAGATCAAGGGTCTTCACACTTGGCAAGTTTAAGACTAGTGGACTTTAACTGCCAGCATTCCTGAGCTAACATGATTGGAAGAGGAATTTTAGGAGTTGAAGTCCACAAGTCTTTAAGCTATCAAGTTTGAAGACCCCTGCTATAGATGGTAGATTATTCTATGGCTGATGTTTTTTCCCCTTTATTTCACATCTTTCCATAACTCTGCAGATTGCCTGTTTTCCCACATTTCTGAATCTGAAAAGTCCAGTGGAAGGGTTTCTCTGGTTGGACTGTTTACTCACTGATTGATTTCAAATGCATTTATGCTTTTGTCCTCTCTTGAGATTTAATTGGATCATGGGAAGGCTATTTGTGGATGGAGAAACAATTTTACATTGTAAGGACATTCACCCAATGCCTTTAGGTTAAGGCAGTGTTGCCTAAAGTGTGGTCCTAGTATGTCTGGGACTCCCCAAACCCACCCAATTGTCTGTGGAATCAAAATTATTTGCCATTGCATTGTTGAAAAATAATACAGTATTAAAACTCCATCAAACAATTGAGAAAAGCTGTAGCGGCAGAAGATGTGTCAAGTTTAATTTTTAATATGGTAAAATATTGCTAAATATAACAAACAAAAGCTCTTTTGGGGCTTTTCCATTTAAAAGAAGGAAGGGGTCCTGAGATAAAATAAAATTGAACAAACACTGGTCAAAGGCTGTGAGACAGGGGTTGCTAAATGCAGAATAACACTTGATGGTTGTGATTAGAGTTCCTGTTTTTGCTGCCCTGTAGTAATTGCCTGGATTGTTGAAGTATAGCTGGTTGTAGCCCTACTCGGCTCATTTTTTATTTATTTATTTGTTTGTTTGTTTGTTTATTTATTTATGTCAAGCAATTATAAGATAACAAGTATAAATATAAACATAGTTATGAATACATGAAATGGATACATGTAAGAAAAATAAAAAGAAACAATAGGACAGGGATGGTAGGCATGATTGTGTGTGCTTATGCACACCCCTACAGACCTCTTAGGAACTTGAAACCAATAGGACAGGGATTGGTATAGGCATATGGTTGACTTATCACCCCCCATAAACGACCTCTTAGGAAAGGGGTGAGCGTCAATAGTAGAGACAGTCTAAAGTTTAAGTTTTTGGGAGTTTTGGGAAGAAACCACAGAGTCAGTGAGAGTATTCTAGACCTGACCCAGTCTCTGTTGCTGAAGTCGTGATTCCCTGGCAATTTCAAGGTTTATTGGTGAGGTTGTACCTTGAGTGTGATCTATTTTGTGCTCATGTATTGTTATTGGTTGAAGTGAAGTATTCATTGACAGGTAGGACATTGCAATGTATGAGTTATATTCTATACTTAGATCGGACCGAAGGCGGCGTAGTTCTTAGGTTCCTAGGTCTAGAATTTCAGTCTGGTGGCATAAGATATTCTGCAACGAATAGAGAAGTGGAGAAATCTCTACTTGTGAAATATTTCTGGACTTTCAACTGTATTAATCTCAGATATATAATACGGATTTCAGACTGATGACGCTGTATGTGTTTGCCAATGCTCTAATTAATAGTGTGATATTACGATAAGAAAAGCTATGTAGGTTTAGGTTAGCAACTCTTAATGCCTTTTTGGCTATGCTAGTTACAGTTGCTCTAGCACTTAGATCATTAGAGATGAGTACTCCAAGGTCCCTTGGACAGAGTTTAGATCATCAACAGAGGTCTGACTATTCAGCTTGTTAATTCGTATATTTTATTTTCTGATTTTTTGCCAATATGTAAGACAGAGCATTTATTTGTTGAGATTTGAAGTTGCCATTTGTTTGCCATCTAGTAACACTTGAAATAAATCATAGACTCACACTCTTCCATTAAGAATTTCACTGAAAAAAAATGAAAGCAAATCTTTCAAATGAATGAAAGCTGGTAGAAAAGTGCAGTGACTTAGATGCATATTTTATTGAAAAGGCAGATAGCAGACATTGCATGAATAAATGTGAAATGACACAAGGAAGGAAAGCTGCAGAATCAGGTTTAATTCCTAGAAATCTCAGGGGAAGTTACTTCACATTTATTCCTGCAACATCTGTTATCTGCATGCCAAATGTAGTATAGTTTCCCTAACCCATCATCTTCAAAATGGAATGGTTCTTGAAAATCTGTAGAACTAAGTGAGCATTTCTGCTTTAGGTCCACTGATAGAAGACATTTTATCCATGAAAGTAGAATGCTGAATTCCAGCATTGAATGTGTGTAACAACTAAACCACAAAGAAGATAGATTTCAAAATTTGAATTCAATACAGATAAAGCAAGAGGAACATTTAAATAGTTTCAGCCCATTGTTGTGCTTTGCGTTTGTCCTGATTCAGGGTAGGTATATTTTTAAAGTTCAGCTATGCTCATTCCCCATTTCTAAAATTTTAATTTCCAACAATTGCATTTGAGATAATAGAATAGAATAGAATAGAATAGAGCTGGAAGGGACCTTGGAGGTCTTCTGTCCACCTCCTGCTCAAGAGGAAAACCTATACTATTTCAGATAAGTGACTGTCTAGTCTCTTCTTAAAAACCTCCAGTGAAACCCAGTTTCTGAATAGTTGTATTGCAAAGTGGGTTAGATATCACATTTGATCTTTGGGTAGTATGCCAGCAGCCACGTTCAAAGCAATGCTGGAATCGAGACAAAAATGACATTTGAGCTCAGTTATATTTAAAGTAATTTACAATCAAATATTGCTGATGTGATTATTGTTCTTCAATCTTGAATTTAATAACTTTTCATTCTGTCATATGAACAATTATAATTGGATAACAACTTTGAGAAGTTTCTGGAGGCTGTATCCAGGGTTTTCCAGGTCCATAAAGCATCTGTGGAGGTTCAGATTGTGCCTCTTTGATGAATTATGAGACATTGTCATTGTGTTCATTTTATTTCGCTGGAACTGTTATGTACTGATTGATCTGAAATATAGATCATTGTGAGGGAGTAGAGAGAGAACTTGGAAAGAAAGAGAACATTAGAAAGAGCCAAGATTGAAGAGTGGAATTAAAGAGAGTAAAAGGATGCTGGGAGTTAAGATTTCCGGACCATTTATAGATGAATAATAGCTGCCTTTCTGTCACACTTGTTTAAGGCATATAGAATGAAAGCAAAAACAGTTATATTTCTTAACTTTGGACGAAATTAAAGCGGCTCCCAAACATACTGCTTTTGAATCAACAGGTACACTTGCTGCTTGGGAACAACTCAATGCAACTCCTGGCCCTTCTGTATTGTTCTGTTAGATAGTTGTGTGTGGGAGTTTTGGTTCTTGAATGCATTCATGATTACAACTCAGCTAATACAAAGGATGGAATCCTTTTCCCTTTGAACTATCTGCAAAGGAGGAACTTTAGTTCATGTGGGCATTTGTGTGGCTGACACCTTAGAATGAAGGATAAGTTTGTTTTCTGTGACTGCTCAACAGTGGCTTGTAATTTCATTATGGTATAAAGGATGCAACAATGATTTTTGGTTTAATATCCATGATAGAAAGAGGGAAAATATAATGTACATGAAAGGTACTATACCACTTAATTTAGTAATGCCATTTAAATTAAATCAAATCAGGGACCACTTGTATACTGAATGCTATTTGGTGTATATACCACCAGAATTATAGACAATATAAATTAAAACAACCACAATAAAACATCATATTAATTTGAACCCTGATAACAAATGACTTAATCAAATGAGTCTAAATTCCCAAAGGAAAAGTTTGTTACTGAAACAGTTACTGAACCAAAGTGGGATTAACTGAATCCCAAATTAGAGATTATTCCACAAACCTGGCACTACCACAAACATTAGTACAAGAACAAATCTTTATTATAGTCTTGGACCAGTATAAATAAGATTATAAACAAATTGTATAAACAAATACAATGGAATTCATTTGCCCATCAAGTCAAAGTTAAAATGCACCAAAAATGCCAGGTCAGAATATCCAACTGTGAGATAAAATACTAGTAATAATAAGAGTTCTTGATCTTTTGGCTGAGGTCAAATGTAGTGTCTGCTCTTAATCAGGCACTACCAGTGAGAAGTACTGCCTGCAATTCTCTACTCATTCCAGTTTCAATCTGTTTTGCTTTCTTGTATAAATGGGAGAACACCAGCAGTTTCTTCTGCAATGGTCTTATTGGTGAGTTGACTCTGGTTAGAAAAGAGGAAATACCTAAGCTATACAGGACTTGCTAATTCCAAATCATCACTTTGAATTACTTTCAGAATTCCCTAGGTAGCTGAATACAAGGCCCACAGCACAGATGTAACACAGTCATGGCAATAAATGCCAGATGATGTGCAAACTGTTGCACTTTCCACCCACTGTAGGTTCCAAGTAGTCTTTGAAGATGGTCCTATGTTGGATGCACATGGAATAATGTGTGTCCAAATAAGTAGGGCTGAGGGTGGGAATCCCAGGAGATCCTCCTGTTCTAGCTAGTAACTGGCATGATGGCTAAAGCATGCAAAGGATTGATCAGCTATAGCTATGGGTAGCTATGATTCCAGGAGGATACTTGAGCACAGCAGCAAGGACATGCTTCTTTAGGGAAGGTCCTTCCTCCATTAGAAACACTATTAGGGCTGACCATGAGAAACAAATCTCAACTCCTTCCTTGGGTTCAGTTTCTGTTCGAAAAAACCAAGAGATCTAAGAGGCTCCAGAAATCAGGGCCAAATGGTTACAACATCCCTGGCTTGGTCTGGAGTAACAATGCAAAGTTGGATACTGTTCATATATTTCTCAAACTGGGCATTAAATCAATGGATGACATGCACTGGTGGCTTCATATAGATCAAGGGTCTTCAAACTTGGCAAATTTAAGACTTGTAGACTACAACTCCCAGAAGTCCTGAGCTAAAATGACTGGAGGAAGAATTCTGGGAGTTGAAGTCCACAAATCTTAAAGCTATCAAGTTTGAAGACCTCTGATATAGAAGTTGAAAAGCCAAGGGGAGAGGAAGGAACTCTGCAGTCCCAGATTAGAATGGCTATGAGGAAATTTGTCCTTTCCCAGTGGAACTGTTAACTAAGGAAGGAATGAACTCCTGTAGAAGTTGTCCAGAAGGATAATGTAGTATCGGTCCTGACTCTTTGCACATAGTCAGTGGAATAAAAAGGCATAAGGAGGTCTAATACAGCCAGAAAATAAGCATTGCTCCCATGTAGATCTCAACAAAGGTAATCATTCAGCATGACCAATGATGCTTCAGTCCCATGCACAGGTTTCAATCCTTTCATGGTTTTTATTATTTTACGACCCAGGTTTGTAAATTGCCTAGAGATGTGCATTGTGCTGGTATACAAATAATGGAAATAAATAATTAAACTAAAACCAATATAATTTCCTCTTAAAACTACTTTTGGAGAGCTTTTAACCTGGCAACTTTAGACACTACCCTGCAGATAATGTTCCAGTTCAAACTCCATCAGGAATTGCATGTAACCTTCTAAACATCCAGAAAAGGAATATCACAGTTTTCTGATTCCACATCCAACTATAAACAATGGGGAGAGACTGTGCACTGATAGCATAGATGGAGACTGTTTATTTTAAAACAGATTTTTAAAGCTTGTTTAAATGTATTTCATATATTTGAAATATAATCTCTAGTGAAAAATCAAAGGATTGGTTTATACAAATATCATGCAACTGTTGCTCAGAGAAGCATGGTAGTAAGAACAGTCATCTAAAATATTCTTGCACATTTTGAAACCACACCGTTTCTAGAAGCAACCTAAAATTTGTGGAAATTGAATAAAAGTTTTCAATTCCTCTCCCTCTCCTACCCTGTCCCCCTGTCCAATTTTCTGGAGATGTAAAACAATAATAGGAAAAACATGGAACAGTGTTACATCTATAGAAGCTTTACAAAATACAAACTTTTGGAAGGAACCATTTCCCAATCTGTGTCATTCCAGATGTTCTGGTCTATATGTACAATCATGATGGGAAGTCATTGGCAAGGCAGCAACTTGGGGGAACAAGGCAAAACATCATTTCAGCAATCTTTCATTATTGATATAATTGTTTGCTTCTGTTTAGGTTTATCATTCAATATTCTGCTGAGCTAAAAAATCTGCCTTCATGTCACATAATTAATGCCAACTATGATTGACCTGGCAGCCTCACAGCTCAAATCCCACCTGTGTTATATTTTTATTAGTGCAGAATAATTTATAAGACATCAAAGTATGGTCCTCTCATCACCTTACTCTTTGTAACTTTGGGAGAATGTTCATACAATGTACAGAGCAAAGGCTTAAATTTTATCACTTTGCCTTTAGTAAAAATAAAATAGCCAGTGCTCAGCCTTTGCTGGGAAGTAATAGGGCTTTATAGACTTCCCTTTGGAATGAAACCAAGTCATCTTTCCAATTAACTAACTGCATTCTTTTAAGATAGACAGGTTAAGTCATTCCTCCTCCCATGGCCCATATGAAAAGACTATAGGTCACTTGCATTTCTGAGTAACTGAATTCAAACTATGAGTCTCCTGCCCCCTGCAGTGCATCTGGTCCTTTTGTCACTATCTTTCAGATGCTATGAAAAATTGCTCTCATTTCTTGTGGCTTTTCAACTGGAATAGGCAACCTACTCTTCTCCAGATGTTTAGGGCTATAATTCACACAATCTTTTGCCAAATGCAGCATAGCTTATCTTGTTCAGTAGCTTTCATCTAAGAGCCCAAGTTCTTCTGATATATTCTTTTTATGTTTGCTAGTTTCCCTTCTTTTAAACTTAGTCCAACTGGCAGCTGTATTATAATTGTTAGTGCTATTTTCCATTTTTTACTTTCTGCAATTAAATCAAAATTAATATTTTTTGTTTTGCTTGATTAATACTGCAAACCACCTCAAAATGAAGGCAGAATTAAAGTCCTATATAGAAACAGGCTAGGAATAGTTTCTACAAAAGCTACAGATTTTCTTTCTGCCTTCTTAGCAGACCAGCATCCTGGGACTTTGAATTCTTTTTTTCACTCAAATACTTTAGCTGAGGATTGATATTCCTGTACATTACATACCTGATCCTGGCTTTCGAATCACTATTGGGAATATGCTGCAAACTTCTTCATTGCCTGTCCTCATCATTGCCTGTCCTCACCAAATATTCCTCCTCTGCAAGATAAAAAAAAAAGCATTTATGAAAACTAGCCCAGCCTTCTGCTCAGTGAAGGAATTCATTTAATCTTCTCCATCCAGTCACCATTTCAAATTATCCTATGAATCCATCACTGTGGAAGGCAGATTGTTTCTCTAAACATCTCTCCACACCCTTCCTCCTCTTCCATCATTTCTCCCTTAGTCTTCTTTGTTGCAAGCTAAACACATCCAGCTTCTCTTCCTGTTCCTATTGGGTCTTGATTTCCAGATAAACTAGCAATGTCATGCAATGAAGACTAATATGGACACTCAAATAGCAGAATAACAGAGTTGGAAGGGATCTTGGAAATCTTCTAGCCTGACCCAGTTAGCAGAAAACTATATCATTTCAGACAAATGGTTGTTGAATATCTTTTTAAGAATTTCCATTGTTGAAGCACCCACAATTTCTGAAGTCAACTCATTCTGCTGATTAATTGTTCTAACTAGTAGGAAATTTCTCCTTAGTTCTAGATTGCTTCCCTCCTTGATTAATTTCTATCCATTGTTTCTTGTCCTGCCTTCAGATGCTATGGAGAATAGATTGATCCCCTCTTCCTTGTGGCAGCCTGTCTAATATTGGAACATTGTTATCATATCAACCCAATAATTCTTTTCATAAAACTAGATATACCCAATTCCTGCAACTGTTCATGTTTTAGCCTCCAGTCCTCTATTCATCTTTGTTGATCTTCTTTGCATTATTTCTAGAGTCTCCACATCTTTTTTATATCGTGGTGACTAAAACTGGATGCAATATTCCAAGTGTGATCTTACCAAAGTGTTATAAACACTTCATATGCTCTTTTTTTAAGAATAGAATTATTGATTGGTCAAGTGTGATTGGACACACAAGGAACAGCATCATCTGTCCATCTCTTTGCTCAGCATGCAAACTGCATGGGATCTAACAATGGATCCATGATGGTTTTCAGGTGGGACAGCACTAGCCTTTCAAAGATTTTTCATAACTACAGATGTTAGAGTAACTGGCCTGTAGTCATTCAATTCCTTGATGGAGGGCTTCTTTGGCACTGGGATGACAGTAGAGTATTTGAAGCAAGAAGGAACATAACACATCTCCAGTGATTTATTGAAGATTCGGGTGAAGATGGGGGCCAATTGGTCAGCACAGACTTTTAAGCAAGAAGGACTTATCTTGTCTGGCCCTGGTACTTTTCCTGGCTTTTGTCTGTGAAATAGATCTTGCACTTCTTTTTCTGTGATCACCAGAGCTTGTGAACCCAATGGATTGGGGTCAGTTGTAGGTGGCTTGGCTGTTGTTGGTGTGCTTAAGATGGGGTTGTGGAGATAGGTGGCTGTAGTTTCCTTTCAAACCTGCAGTAAAACACATTCAGGTCACCTGCTAGTTGTTGATTTCCTTCTGCCTGGGAAGGAGGTTTGCTGTAGCCAATGATGTTTTTAAGAGTTTTCCACATGTTTGCTGGTTCATTTGTTGAGAACTGATTCCTTAACTTTTCAGAGTAGCTTCTTTCTGCTGCTCTGATCTCTCTTGTTAATATGTTTCTGGCCTGTTTGTATAGCATTGTGTCACCTTTTCTGTAGGCTTCCTCTTTGGAATGATGTAGCTGCTTAAGTTTAATTGTGAACCAAGGTTTATTGTTACTATATATTTGCAGGTTCCTTACTGATACACATAAGTCTTTGCAGAAGCTGACATATGATGTTACACTATCTGTGAACTCATCAAGGTCTGCAGAGGGTATCTTCAAAAACATTCCAATCAGTGCAATCAAGGCAAGCCTGAGCTTCAGCTTTGCCTCATCAGACTAAGTCCTCACTGATTTAATTGTTGGTTTCATGGTTTTAAGTCTTTGTCTGTAGGCAGGTACAAAGTGAATCATGCGATGATCAGAGTGTCCCACAGCTGCTTGTGGTAAAGATCTATAAGCTCTTGATTCTATCTCTTTGTTAATGCAGCCTAGAACTGGGTTGACTTTTTTGGCAATTACAGCACACTGCTATGCTGTACATATTTAAATAAGTGTCCACTAGGACTCCAACATCCCCCTCGCAGTTACTACTGTTGAACCAGGTACTATCTATTTTATATGTATGCATTTTCTTGCCTAAACGTAGAATCGTATTTTGTTAGTTAGCGCCCAATGTTCAAGTCTGTCAAGATCCTTCTGTATCTTGAGCCTATCTTCTGAAGCATTGACTATTCCTGCCAGGTTGGTGTCATCTGCAAATTTGATCCCCTTTTATCCTCTCTTCTAAATCAGAGATGTCCAATTCAATTTCATTGAGGGCCTCATCAAGGCTGTGATTCATCTCAGGGGAAGTGTGGCCAAGTGGGTAGGTGTGGCCAGCTTGATGCCATTCCCCAAACTGTTGACATGTTTCCTCTTCACATTGGGTGGACTGGGTCAAAGCTACATTGGCCTGATCTTTCCTCTTCTCATTGGGTAGACTGGATTGAAGCTACACTGGTCTGATCTTTCCTCTTTGCACTGGGTGTACTTGGCTTAAGCTATAGTGGCCTGATCATTCCTCTTCATATTGGGTTGACTAGGATGGCCCTGCAGACTGGATCTGACCATACTACGGGCCAGATTCAACCACTTTGCAGGGCGGATCCAACCTCATTGTAGGCCAGATTCGACCAAATTGCAGGTTGAATCTAGCCCATGGGCCTTGAGTTTGATACCTGGTCTAAATCTTTGATGAAGATATTGAAGATTATTGGACCTAAGATTACTGGACCTAATACCTGGTCTTGGGTACCCCACTGCATACTTCCCTCACATAGATGCAGCTCCTTTGAGAACTACAAGTTGAGTGCAGTTGTTTAGTCAGAATCCATCTGGTGGAGATGCTGTCTATCCCATATTTTTCTATCTTATCAAATAGTAGGTTGTGGTATACTTTAAAGAAGTAGGAAAAAGGAAGAGCCAAAAGAGCAAACTATTACAGGTAGTCCTTGACTTATGATCGCTATTGGGAACTTCTGCCACTAAGCAATGTAATTGTTAAGTACATTATAGTCAATTTTACTTTTTTTTTTTTTGCTGTGGTCATTAACCAAATCACAATTTTTAAAATGAATTTGGCTTCCTGCATTAATTTTGTTTGTCAGAAGCCCCTGGGAACATTGCAAATGGTGATCACTTGACCCCAGAATGCTGCAATTATCATAAATACATGTCAGTAGCCTAGCAACCAAATTTTGATCACATGACTGTGGGGAACTGCAGTGATCATATGTGTAAACATCTGTCATTAGTCACTTTTACCGTAGCACTGTAACTTTAAACAAATTGTCATAAGCTGAGGACAAGCTATAGGTCTTCCTTTTATTTCAGTAATCTTTTTGCCAAAATTGCTGGAATGGGGCTCTATGCTACCTACTGAAAGGATGGGAAATCTAGATATGTATAGATTATTGGTTGGAGATAAATAAAGCTTAAACCTCTTGGACCAAAAGATAAACAGTAAGGTAGGCCTGCCATTGAGATACCTGCCATTTTTTACCCTCAGAGGACAGAAAGTTTTCAGCCTTTTCTGATATTATGTATGCTTAATGTCTGGTTTAGTTCTTAACTTTTCCTTCTCTGCTGTCCACCCAATTCCCTACACCTTAGTAATTTTTTATTTGCATACTTAAAGTGATTCAGGCTTGCTTTCTCTAAAGTCACATTGCAAAAGATTTTCTGATTATGACATAAGATTTCTGGAAATGATGGGGGGGGGGAATATCTGTACAGAGGACTATATATTTATAGGATAGGAAATGGTGTTGCTTAAGTTATTTGGCTCCAGACATCCTTTCCATTTGTGGATCCATAACAAACAAATGTATTTGTTTGACTTTCTCACGAAGATAGGAGCATGCAGTTATGGCTATGAATTGCTAGACTCAGACATCAGCAGAAGCAGGCATCCTTGTGTTGGAGACAATCTAATAACTAGTCTCTCAGACAAAAGAGGATGGTATGGAAGCATGATCAGCCTTTTTCAGAACCTGGAGCTTGGCCTCCAGCATGCCTTTACATTAAAGTTTATATTTGCTCTATCTGTGGAATAAACATCTGCAAAGGATAATATTTGGGGGAAACCATATTCTTAATGTTAGCGGGCCCTCTTGCATTCGGAAGATACTGTTATACAAACCTTGCATTATGTTCTTGGTCATCAAGTGACTATAGTTTGGTTAGAGGCTATCTGTATGATTATAGCTAGATGTGTAGAGTACATAAATAGTTATGTCTAAATGAAGAATAATGCTATGGCCTAAAAAGGGCTTGAACCTTGCAATATAGTGAGAATTTACTCAAAATCTTTCAAGCACCAAGTACTTTTTAAGTAGAATACCACCACCACCACCATCATCATCATCACAAAAATGGAGGTACATGTCTGATATTTACTCTCCTTTTTTTAAAAAAAGTCTGAAGATATCTTATTAAATTCAGTGCTTTCATGTCCCGCAACTTGGGCAACAAACCCCCTTGGAAGATCCTCGGCATTTTTAAAGCTGAACGTTTTCATTAGAAATTTCCTATTACAAACAACTGACAAACTGAATTAAAAAAAACTTCCTTTGCATAATCATAAGTAGTTTTTGGTCCCTATTTTCACTAAAGATAATACCCATTTGCAGCAACAACAACAAAATGATCCCTTCAAATAATTCCACAAATAATATCTCCTTACTCATCAGAGACACCATGGAACGTGAACAGAAACGTTGCCAATCTTATTTTGGTCTCGAAGACACCAACGAATAGCCAACATCACCAAAGTTTGTGATATCATAAGCCAACTCAAATACAACAAACATCTCTCCTGAAGATATCATTGAAATAACCAGAGATGGCCCTGGGTGCAAATACTGTACAATGACATCCCTGTGGCCCCAAGATTTTCTAGAGTTGTATGCAAAAATGAGTCCAGCAAATGCATATTCATTCATACAAATAAATGCCATTGCAAAAACCACCCCCAAGCACAAAAAAAATTGCTTAAGACCAGAGTTATCCATACTGCAAAGAATCCAATCCTGTGAACTCTGCGCAGACTATACATTGACTACAAGAGCTGATTGCATCAAAAGAAAGTCACAAAACCCACAATTCACTTCCAACCCCACCCCACCCCCATCCAATCCAACATCACTATGCAAATAGGACAGCACACCTCTAACGACCTGTATTCCAACCACAACTGGCCTTAAATGCAAGCTACTTAATGCAAGAAGCCTTGTAAATAAATACCTGAATTTCTCCTCTTTACTAAATACGGTTAAATTTGACATTGTATTTGTCTGTGAAATATGGCTGCAATGCATCTCTCCCGTGACTCCATTACCACAGTAAGAGACTATCATGTTACTGATCAGATCGTGATAATCCGTAGAGGAGGTCATGTTGCTATCTTCTATAAAAAGTCCCTATATTTAAAAAACATCCAAGTTACCCAGGAGCTTGCTCTTCCTGAGACCATCATCTGTGAACTGTCCTTAAATATCACATTTCAGTTCTTACTAAGTTACAGAGCCCCTGATTATGACATTGAACATGCAAACAAGCTAAATACACGACTAACATGGCCAGCATCCTGCCCACATGCTTTTATCTTTTTCTTGGTGACTTCAAATCTACCTCATATTAATTGGACCCTTAATTAAATGTACAACTGAACCCCACATACAACCTTCTACAATGCAGTAACAAATCTGGGACTGGAACAACGAGTAAACCAAACAACACTAGATTTAACAACTGCCTCAATCTCATTTCTGCAATAGTTTGAATTCAATTTACAGAATACAAATTAAAGAACCCTTTTCCAACAGTGACCAACCTGACTGACTTTTGTCTCAACATACGTCCACACAAAAATAATCACAATGACATGATCCCCAATTATAACTTCAAAAAAGGCAACAAATGGTCTTACAGACAATGATCATCCCTTGATTGGCAATCTCTGTTCACTGGTTGCAATACTGTTGAAGACCATTACAAAACATATTTTTACTTGAAGTCAAAAGAGTCATCAAACTATATGTTACCAATAACAACTCCCCCCTCTCCAAAAAAAAACAGATTACCCATAACAACAAGGAAACTTCAATCCAAAAAGAAATCACTCTGGCAGAAAAAACAATCTGGTCACGTTGCCAACTTCAAAAGCTGATACAAAAATATTATGCCACCAGATAAAGACTGAAATGCACCAATTATCACATCAAACAAGAGGAAAAACCTTCTACACAATCCAATTCCAACTGCACTTTCTACAATTTTGTAAACAAAACTAAAAAACTCAAGGTCCATCCCACCCCTGAAAAGACCAAATGGTAAAGACTGCAATGACGGCACCATTAAAGCCAACTCCCTTTAACACATTCTTTGCTCAGTATTTGTAAACAGCAATGGATCATGCTCAGTTTTCCTAGTCGAACCACAGACAACTACAATGATCTAATACATATCAATTTTACAGAAGACAATGTTGAAAAAGCACTACACAATCTAAAACCATCTCTATCTATTGGACCAGATGGAAATATGCCTACTTCTTAAAAAAGCTATCCCTGCCACAGCCGAACCCTCTAGGCATAATCTTTGAAAAATCTTTCAGGACCAGCTCCTTTGCCAAAACACTATGGTCACAAGCCATGGTCAATCCCATCTTCAAAAAGGGAGACCCCAGCTTAGTTGACACATTACATACCAATCTCTTTATGCTGCATCACCTGTAAATTCATGGAATCAATTATTAACCAATCCATCATCCTCCACTTAGAACACAAACAACCTACTCTCTAATAAACAATTTGGTTTCAGGAAAAAACTACCCTGTAATCTGCAACTCTTACACTGCAAAAACATCTGGCCTACACAACTCGATAAGGGCAAAGCAACTAGATACAATCTACATAGACTTCTGTAAAGCCTTTGATTCAGTGGTACGACAAACTACTCCTAAAACTAAAATCTTACTGTATCTCTGGACACCTCGCATAACTGGATAAAAGCATTCCTGTCATACAGACAAAAAATGGTCAAAATTGGGAGGGTCCTATCAAATCCTGTACCTGTCAACCGTGGTGTCCCCCTAAGGCAGTGTTCTAGGACCAACTCTTTTCCATACTCTACATAAATGACTTCTCTGATCATATCAAGAGCAACTGTGTTATGTTTGCTGATGATGTAAGCTATTCAACACCAAGACAATACTGCTACCCTTCAAAAGACCTTGACTATGTATCAGAAATGGAACAAACAAATGGCAACTTCAAATCTCAACAAATAAATGTTCTGTCTTACATATTGGCAAAAAAAATTCAGAAAATAAAATACACGCTGAATAGTCAAGACCTTGTTGATGATTAAACTCTGTCAAGAACCTTGGAGTACTCATGTCAAATGATCTAAGTGCTAGAGCCACTGTAACTACATAGCCAAAAAGAGTTGTCAACCTAATCCTGCATCACTTTTTTCCTGGTAATATCAGTCTACTAACTAGAGCATAAAAAACATTTTCTAGACCAAATTTGAATACATCATCAGTCTGAAACCTGCATTATATATCTGATATTAATACAGTCCATACTTTAACCTTAGACTGTCTACTCTGACCTCACCCCTTTCCTAAGAGGTCTGTAGGGGGCATGCAAAAGGCACCAACATGCCTTCTGTCCCTGTTCCTATTGTTTCTTTTATTTTTTTATTTTTCTTATATGTATCCATGTATTCATAACTATGTTTTACTTATACCTATTATCTTGTAAGCAATTGACAAAAATAAATAAATAAATAAAAATATATGTATATGTATGGAGGGAAGATCTGCCTGCCTGCCTGCCTCTCCCTCTCTCTCTCTCTCTCTCCCCCCCTCTCTCTCTGTGTCTCTGTCTGTCTATCTATCTATCTTATCTACAAAATATTTCATATCCTTGAGCTCCATACTTCTCCTTTTACTGGAAATTAAGACCAATAATTATGATGACCCAATCAGCAAAAAAGAGAGGAAAGCAAACGCCACTGAGATGTGCCTGGTTTAACTATTATTTGAAGAGTGATTTCTGGCTCATACGGGCTGCTGATCATTGAAAATAGAGTAATCTCCCTTGCTCCAAAGAGAAAATGTGAATTTCAGTGTGTCACTGGAATTTGATTTCCCACTGAGCATGACATGCTTATATTTATCTTTTGACACATGTGGAAGGACACATATTGTCTTTAGAAGAGCTCACATCCTTAGAGAAAAATCTTGGTTGTCTGGCCAGCAATCAGCACTGGTAGTTTTTCTGTTATGTTGGACAAGGGCTGTGTGCACAGAATATTCTGCATTCAGTGCACAGGAAATGGATGACAGCTTTGCAGAGGGAGTTGCACTGGCCAAGGAACTCCGTGTCTGCCTTGAGAAATCAATATTACCCAAAGGGAATATGATTGTAGTCTCTCTGGGTTAGGTATATTTTAATCTGTGGACAAAGGTAGTTAATTTTAATAGCACATTTAGCCTCTAAATTATTCTTTCTTACAATTTTTGAAAAATAAAAACAAAAACATGTATGTAGACGAAACACAATCCATACGGCTTAGATTTAATTTAGGTTTAACCATTTCTCCTTGCTGTGAAAACAGCCTACTTAAAGCATTGATGATGGCCACTCTGGGCTTCTTTGGAGGACTGATGTCGTAAACTTTATCTTCCGGTCTTGGTTACATAAGAATGGACAACAACTCAGAAAGAGACCAGTTTCCTCCCAGAAGTATAGAATTTCCATGCTCAGGCTAGGAGACCTGATGTTCTTGAAAGCTTGTATCAGCGATAGTAAGATCAATGCCGGTAGCTGTCCCTTGCAACAATTCATTTAGTGACCATTTGAAGTTACAATGGCCCTGAAAAAAATGACTTATGACTGTTTTTCACAACTACGACCATTCCCCCATCGTCATGGTCACCTGAGCAAAATTCAAAGGCTCGGCAATCAGTTGACATTTGTTCCAGTGTTCCGAGGTTAGGTAATCCCCTTGTGCAAACTTCTGACAAGCAGAAGTCAATGGGGAAGCCAGATTCAACTAACAACCGTGTTACTAACTTAACAACTGCAGTGATTCACTTAACAACTTTGGCAAGAAAGGTCGTAAAAAATGACAAAATTCACTTAACAAATGTTTCACTTAACATCAAACATTTTGGGCTCAATTGTCCTTGTAAGTCGAGGACTGCCTATATTTCAAACCATATATTGCATGGTTGAATAATGGCTGATATTCTGGGAATAACATATTTGGAAAGTTCAAGGTTAGGAAAAGTTGGTGTAAATTAATAAATCATTTTTTTTTTTGCGTAAACATGCTTAATCAGGTGAATTAAAGACCTATAGTCATATATGCAAACATATATAAGCATCACCGGGATATAATTTTGGGGAAAATATACCTCCATAATGGGTTTCAGTAAGTGTTATCAGTGCTAGTTTATGAGTTAGGAAACCTGGGCAGTACACAGGATCTGCGGCAAGAAATCCTTAGATCCTTGGAGTACTCATCTCAAATGATCTAAGTGCTAGAGCCCACTGCAACTACATAGCCAAAAAGGCATTAAGTGTTGTTAACCTAGTCCTGTGTAGCTTTTTCTCCGGTAATATCAGTCTACTAACTAGAGCATACAAAACATTTGTTCGACCAATACTTGAATAAAAGCTCATCAGTTTGGAACCTGCATTACATATCTGATATTAATACAGTCCAGAAAGTCCAAAAATATTTCACAAAAAGAGTTCTCTACTCCAGATCTTCCAGTTTGAGCTTCTTCGGCGACAGACTGAAACTTCATCTCTGCGAGGCTTCAATCCATGCTCGCCACTGGAGCACCCTGAGCCAGCTGGTTTCAGGGCTAAGCCACCCCGTAGAGGTGGTGAAGAAGGGGGAGACTGCCTGTGGGGTTGACGAGAGCAGCATCTCTCCTCCCCAGCTGACCATTACTCCCTTTCCCAAAGGCAGTTGTAACAGTGGTCAAAAATGGCCACCACAAAGAAGAATTCGACTGGAAAAGAATGGGTAGGAGGAAGATAAGAAGAGAAAGTTTTGGTTGACAGGTCAAACAGCAAAAGCAACAAATAAGGTACCCTGGAATTTAAATTTAATAACATTGTTCCCAAAGAAGATTTTGAAGCCTGTTGAAGGGAGCAGAGAGAAGGAAAGGATTTAGGGCTTTTTCCCTCCCTTTCCTGTATACTGACAGCTAAGAGACTGTAAGCAAGCAAATTTGAAAAACAATCCACTTTTGACATTAATAGGCCATCTAAGCCTTGAAAAAAAAGTCAAACGGGGGCATCAAGAAAAGATTTCTGGACATTTAAAATTTTTCCCTTAAAAAGCAGGAAAGCGAGAAAAAAAAGAATAAAAGGACAGGATCTGGAAAAAATGCGATGAGACTGCCTGGAACTGAAGGGATGGAAACTGCTAACTAACAAAGGAACTCTGACATGTGAAATTTTAACAGGTTCCTCAAACAATACATTTCAGTTGAAACTTGCCGTAACAAAAGATAATAGCACACTCAACGAAAAGAAAGTGCGAAAAAGAAGCCAAGAAAGAAAAGCCCTGCGATTATTTTGGATTACTTGGTGGAGTTTTGGTTTTTCTAATCTGGATGGACTAAAATTAACTGGGTGGTTGTTTAAAAGTTTAAAATGGTATCACTCTCTAGCAGAACTGAAAATGGAAACTTAAAAACAAGGAAAAGAATGAGTACAAGAAGGGACGAGGTTCTTTTGGCCTCTCATAATTTTTCAATTCTTAGAAATAGGAGATCTGAAAACTATGAGAAACAACAAGAAAATGCCTTGCAGAACAAGAGATTGGGACAAAGAAAACCATCTTTACATGATCACAATAATTTTAAGGGGGGGGGGGAGTAGAAAAGGGCGGGAAAAGCAGACGTTAAAGATTTTAATGACGAGAAAAAATAACAAAAAGAGCAAGAAGAATTTGGAAAGATACAGTTATAATATTTCAGAAAGCCAACAGATAGACGCGCGGATAAAAAGACGAAGAATTAGAAATAGAGAGACGAGGGGAGAAGCCAAGCGAAAAGAAGTTGTAAAAAAGACAGAAAACAAGTAAATCGCGAGAAACAGAGGAAAAGCATATAAGGATTACTAACCATAAGCCCTTGTTTGCGAGATAATGGGTTGAAAAGTTTAATTGCCAAAAAGGGTCTCTGCAAAGCGTACATTATATCAGTTACTGTTATTAATTAAAAACAGAAATAATTTTAAGAAAATATGATATACAAATGATGGACCCTCAGCGGGCGCCCGAACCGCGCGGCCCCACACGATAAACCCCCTCGCAATAAAATATTTTACTGTAAGGTAGGTTGAACTATTTGTAAGTAAATAATATGACATTACAAATGATTGATGAGCAATTAAATGGGAAACGATCTTTAATGAAGTTAGTAATTGATTTATTAAAAAATGCATAAGTGAGAAATATGGGAAAAAAAAAGATTAACTATTGGGAAAAGTTTATAAGTGTTCCCAAGAAGTCTATGGTTATGTAATTGAAAATAAATGTTAAACGATGTTCAAGATTTTACATGAATATTAATGATAGAATTGAACTGGAATGGAATGTTTGCTGCATTTATTTACACACACAACACACACATATATCTATATCTAATATCCTATATCTTTCTATATCTATCTATCTATCTATCTATCTATCTATCTATCTATCTATCTAGATAGATAGCATAGCATTAGATATAGATATAGATATAGATATAGATATAGCATATAGAATATAGATATAGACTATAGATATAGATATAGATTATAGATATAGATATAGATATAATTTTTTTTTAGGAACTCATCAGTGTGTGTCTTTAAGAACTGTACAAGCAGAATTAGATTGGAAGCTTATGTATTATATGAATGCCTATAATCTTAAAGGCTATACATTGAAGCTTCACAATAAAGCCAGTTTGAATGGATAAAATAAAAGATATAAAGGTGTCATACTCCCATTTGGCTAACTACAGGGGAAACAAATTTGTTTAATAAGAAAGATAATATGAAATTGAAACAGGACAGACAAAAGTATAAATATAATGATTTCTACATTGAGATGAGATAATCTAAAATAAAGTTTGAGAAAATTAAAAGAGGCGGAACAAAACTATGTAAGAAAATATAAAAACGGTAATCAAGATATGAGAACTAGATATTAAACGATGAGCATGAAATTGAGTTTGGTGTCTGCTATGAAGACCAGTGATAAAAGTGGACCATGCTATTTTTTCAAAAAAGATTATTTTAATTTTATATTTCTGTTTTCTTGTGAAAACCCAAATAAAATTTCCAAAAAAAAAAAAGCAGTCTCTCCACTTCCTCTACTTGTAGGCAGAATACCTTATGCCACCTGACTTGAAATTTTAGACCTAGACAACCTTAGAACTATACCCCTTCGGATCTCCGATCTAAGTATAGGAATAACCATCAAACATTGCAATGGTCACTACCTTGTCAATGGATACTTCAGCTCTCACCACAAGAATACAAGAGACGCAATAGCATACCCAAACTCAAGGTTAATCGCACCAAACTTGATTTGCAGGACAGTACGACTTCAGCAACAGAGTGGGTTGATGTTGGGCATACTCAACCCACCGAAACTCTTCTCCGCTCACCTGCTCGAATACCTCTACCTGACTCTGTGGTTATCTTCCCCCCAAACCCCAAAAACTATTAACCTTAGACTGTCTACTATTGACCTCCACCCCTTTTCTAAGAGCGTTTGTAGGGGGTGTGCATAAGACACCAATGTGCTATCCATCCCTATCGCTTCTTTTTTGTTAATGTATCCATTTCATGTATTCATACACTATGTTCTATACTTATACCTGTTATCTTGTAATCACTTGACAAATAAATTAAAAAAAAATAAAAAATAAATAAAGTCAAAAAAATGGGTTGAAAAAACTCACTTCAGCAAATTTCTTGCTTAGCCAACAGAAATTTCCAGACTCAATTCTGGTCCATTACCGTTGAGAACTACATTTCAATGGCATGGCAAGCCTCCAGGGTAGGATTTCTACTGGTTCTGTCTGGTTCTGTAGAACCCTTGTTTCACCTTTCTAAGCAGTTCAGGAACTGGTAGTTGGACAGCAATGTCCTTTTGTTTTTCCACCCTTATTACATTCTTTTTTTTAAAAAAGATTTTTAATTGGTTTTTAAAAAACAAACATAAACAAACAAAAATAAAAACATTAAGCCATCTTCCTCCACTATATACATACAGTGTGCTGCCGTTGGTTTACAAATTTTTTGTGCTACCATTTTCTATTCTTCAGTTACAATTAACATTAATATCCCTCTCATATTTTCAATCCAAATACAAGTACATTACATATCCTTTATTAAATCAATCATTCTTGACATATACTTTTATATCATTGTTTTAGAAAATAATCATGTTTTACTTAGTTTATTTATAACAATTCATATTAACCTCCCAGATCACTCATCCTAGAAATCATTTTGTAGATATTGAATTAAAAAAAGAAAAAGACAAATACATCTTTATATATTTATATAATTTTCTAAAAATCACATATCTTCCATATACTATGTTTTGTTTATCTAAACCATTGATAGAAAATAGATCCAAATTTTATAAAATTATTTATACATCTTGTCATCTAATTTCAAATGTCAATCTCACCTCATTTCAGCACATTCCAATATTTTCTTAATAAACTTCCTCCTGTTGATGGTATCTTCTCATTTTTCCGTCTTTTAGCAAAATACAATCCTTAGCCACTTGCCTAAACATTTTACAAGCAGATTATTTCAAATCTTTGCAAGTATATTTCAGGGTGCAAAATGCCCAATAAAAAATTCTCTGGTTTTCAAGTTCTATATGCTTATTTTGCTTTTCACGCCACATGTTGGATTTCATAGTCCAATATTTTCAGCATCTGAACATGTCCACCACCCATTGTTAATATGATGCCAGGTGTCTTATGACAATTCTCCAACACTTTCGGACTTATTTCAACATTCTTAGCCTATTTCTTGTGGGGGAAAGATTACCACCCTGCTAAAACATTCTTATACAAATTTCCTTCTATATGCCTTTTGACATTTGTTATTTTATAATTTTTGAGACCACACATTTTTTGCCATTTCTCTAACTATGCAATTCCCAATCCAAATTCTTCCTCCCAAGCCAATCACTAGTTTCTTTCAACTTGTTTATTTCTTCTAATTCAATTTTCTAATAAATGATCCAATATAATTTTTTTAATCAACCTCTTCCATCAGCACCTGTCAAAATCTTAATCCTAAATCAGTCAATTTATCATAAAAACCCTTCTTGTTTTAAAAAATCTTTATCATACCTTGATTGCGATTTGTGCATATTGAAAACCAGTTCATCTTCTATACTTGTTCCTTCTAATTTTTTGCACTAGATTTAAGTTCACCCTTTTCATTCAGTATTTCACCATATGTAACTTGTTGTTCCTTTTTGTATATTATAGGACAAAAAACTGCCTTCACATCAGTCTATAACCACGACTGGAATTTTTCAAAACAACATTGCTTTTAGTCTTCTCCCAATTTTAACCACCAGAGATCTCCCCTTTATATAATGTCCTTCTAACAGCTACCCCCCT